>WSTK01000049.1:0-113434 GCA_019616945.1 Ceratobasidium sp. 414
TTGAACATGTGCCCCATCGATCCGTCGAATGTCAAGGGGACTTTTCCCTTAATCTCACATGTCTCATACATCTCCAGTATTTCACCTCCTGGGGCGTTCAATTCTGACTGTCCCTATTGTAAGGCTTTGGGGGTTCTCTTGATAAACAACGAAATGCTGTATGTCGAGGTACTGGGATAAAGGACGGAGCAGAATAGTCAGGGATTCCAGACGTTCTCATATCCAGATCAAGCACGGGTATTTCGAGGTGAGGAAGGTAACGAGCAAAACCCACTAGATCCGCCAAGTTTGCGCTTTGCTGACTGCAGTAGAGCGTCGTGATGTTTGGCCAAGCCGAAGACATAACCATGCACGATGCACGGTCACCAAAGTCTATATTATTCAGCCAAAGCGATTTGAGAGGAAGTTTCCCAAGGGCCTTCAGTACATGCGGGGATGCTGAAACGGTGATTTCCTCCTTGCAGTTGTCGGGGTCCGAAAATAGCGCGAATATATCCGACATTTGTGGGCTCGAGTCGCAGATTTGTAGTAAAAAGTCGTCGAGCCAGTGCCTGTCCATTTCAAGCTCAGCAGGGTCCTGAAGACCTATGCAGAGATGAATATTCTCGAGACGCTTGACTAACGGCTTGATATGCCACAAACTCGTGAGCCAGGACGCAGATTTTGTCCCGCGAATGGAAAACCTCCGAAGAGAAGGGAATAGATTGTCGGACATGGTGCTATTATATCCCAACGGCGGCGCGTCATCGGTACAGACAACCAATTCGCGCAGAGAAGGTAGACCGCCTAGTACTTGAAGCGTGGAAGGGTACAGAAGAGCTGTGTCCCCATTAAGTGTACGCAGCTTTTGAAAGGCCGCAAATCCTTCGATGAACTTTCCCTGGTATGTGGAAGAAGAATCCCGGTCATCGTCCTCAATATGATCTGCATCAAGTCCGCCTCGACAAATGCCCAGGTTGTTCAGATCGGGGGACTCGGACGCTATCTTGGCGAGCAGATGCGAATGGGATCCAGGCGACCACCGACCCTCGTCGGCAAATACCACGCTCTGCACCGAAGGAGAAAGCAACACAGACAGCCAGTTCAAGCACGATGGGTACCCGGGGTCCGTGCAATAAAACCTTGATAGGTTTGGCAGTAAAACTCTGTCGCTTGCGTAGTCGAGCAAACTTCACCAATTTAAGATCTTATCTACTTGGGGGCGGCGGGCTCGTGTATAACGACTTTCTGGACCGTAGCATACGGTGACTCGTCTGACAAATTGAGCATACAGGTCGAACCGCGAAAAATCAGACACGTCGAGAAATGCGGGAAGATCCTAAATTAAGGACTTAGTGTTGTTGACCCAAGACAGTGACTAGACCTACAATACACTGCGTCTGGCCAGGAACGAGGGCTACGGATCGAGCACCGTGTATGAGCATCATCAGATCTGATACTCCCCTGAGAAACCCCCAGACAAAAGGTGCTGCAGAGCGGAAAGTACTTCGCGAGACACATAACAGGGCACAATGGTCCCGTTTATCCGTGGAACGAAACGTGAGGTCTAGTAGCTCGGGGATCTCAAAGAAGCGCTCCATAGTGGTTGATGTATCGTGATAAAGTCCGACGTGATTGGGATGGAAGACGTGAGGGGGTGAACAGTCACCTCCGCTCCACGTGACTTTAGCTTTTATGAGTGGCACCAATGTGGCGAGATCATAAACGGGCTGTCCTTCTGATCAAGAACCAGTAAACCACCACTGATCAAGAACCAGTAAACCACCAGAAATAAAACACTATGTTATAGAATATCGTCGTTTATGCGCTAAGTACATATATGCTACTAATTTCCTAGCACGGTACGTTGCCGCATACATCAGTTGGAGTAAACTACCTAGACACTTGGCTCGTGAGACGCAACCTTTGAATACATGCGTCCAAGCGGGTGAGCTCCCTCTGGCCTTCCTCTGCCTGTGATGACCCATAATAACCTGGTTCTATCTCAGTGAAATCATAAAAACTGCGTGCGCAGTGGATGTTCGGCCATAAATAGTGCAAGTATCTGGTTGCGATTAAAATTAACAAGGCCACGCCCTGAACGCCCACCAGAGGTACTTACTTGGCAAGTTTCAAAGTTTGGCTTCCAGTGCGTTTGTAAGGTTTTGGGAACTCCCCTGCTAGACAACAAAATGCTATATGTCTAGGCGCAGGGGTAAAGGACGGAGCGGAATAGTCGGGGATTTCAGACACCTCCATATCTAGATCAAGCACGAGTATTTAAAGGCGAGGAAGGTTGCGAGCAAAACCCGCTAAACCCGTCAAGTTTGCGCTTTGCTGGCCACAGCGGAGATTGGTGATGTTTGGCCAAGCTGGAGATAAAATCTTGCATGACATATAGCTACCAAAGCTGATGTTCCCTAGCGAGAGCGATTTGAGGGGAAGCTGTGCAAGGACCTCCAGTACGTGTGGGGACGCTGAAACAGGGGTTTCGTCTTCGTCGCCATCTGTGTCTGAAAAGTGTACGAGCATGTCTGATATTTGTGGGCTGGAGTCGCAGACCTGCAGCAGAAAGTCGCCCGGCCAGCGTTCGATTAGCCCCGGCTCAGCAGGGCCCTGAGGGTCTATACAGAGATGAATCTTCTCGAGGCGGCTGACAAGTGGTTTGATAGACCATAAACTCATGATCCAGGACGCAGACTCTATCCCCGTAATGCATAGTGACCGGAGAGAAGGAAAGAGGTCATCGGACAAGGAGGCGTTATACTCCAACGGTGGAGCACCATCAATATTGACAGCCAACCTGTACAGAGAAGGTAGACCACCCAGTCCCTGGAGCGTGGAAGGATACAGAAGGGCTATATCCCCGGTAAGTCTACGAAGTTATCGAAAGGCTGAAACCCCCTCGATGAGTATTTCCTGGTACGCGGAAGCAAAATGCCAGTGGGTACACTCAGTAGCATAATCACTAAGTCTGTCCCGGTAAATTTCCAGGTCGCCCAGATTGGAGGACTTGGACGCTATCTTGGAGAGCAGGTGCGGGTGGGATCCAAGTGGCCACTGAGCCTTGTCGCTGGTAAATCTTGCACCCTGCACCGAAGGAGATAGCAGCACAGAAAACCAGTTCAAGGTTGACGGATAGCTGGGGTCCAGGCAATAGATCTCTCTCAGATTTGGCAGTAAAACCTTGTCGCTTGCGTAGTTAAGCAAACTTTGCCAATTTAAGATACTGTCTACTCGGGTAGGCAGGGGACGACGAGCCCGTATGGCGCGATAATAATGCTCTGGGTCGTGGCATACAGTGATTTGATTGACAAACCGAGCATAGAAGTTAAACCGTGAAAAATCAGACTTGTCGAGAGATGTGGGAAGGTCCTAAATTAAGAGCTTAGCGTTGGGAACTGAAGACATAACTAGACTCACAATGCACTGCGTCTGGCCAGGAACAAGGTCCACTGCTCGAGCCCCGGGTACGAGCATAATCGGATCTGATACTCTCCTGAGAGATTTCCAGACGAAAGGCGCTGCGGCGCAGAAAGTCCATCGCGAGACATATAACAGAGAGTAATGGTCCCGTTTATCCACGAAATGAAATGTGAGGTCTAGAAACTCAGGGATCTCAAAGAAGCGCTGCATAGTGGTTCAAGTCCAACGCGATTGAGCTTTATATATCGGTAAGGGACGTGAATAAGTAAACAAACGACCAGCGTGCACTGTGGTATCTCCGCTTGACCACGTGACTTTGTCTTTTTTGAACAGCACCAACACGGCGAGATCCCAAATGGACTATCTCCCTGACCAAGAACCAATAAAACTTTAGAAATAAAACGCCGTTGCAGAACATCGTTTGTGCGCTAAGCGGAGATATACCACTGGTTTTCTAGCACCGTGTGTTGCCGCGCACACCCACTGGCCGCACGTACTCGGTGCATACATCCACGGGCTAGAGCGGCTGGCAAGCATGTCGCCTACTTAGTAAGACCCGCAGTCTACTCGCGGCTACGCTCATACATTCCTAGTGTATTTATTAATAAACGAAATGCCATGCGCTAGGACAAAGGGGGAGACGTAGGGTGGTGTGGTTAGAACGCCCAAACCCAATAACTCAATATCTAGATTGGGGGCCTCGAGGTATGGAAGGTTCCAGTAGGTAAAGTGAGCTCCTTCGCCCCACTTTTGTGAATCACGCCGAAGTTCTATGATCCATAACCAAACTATGGGGTGGCATAGAGCAAACATCTATTCAAGGCCGACCAAGGTTTGAGCGAAACAAACCCGATTGATTACGGAATTCTTATACTACTCAAGCCCAAGGCACAACTGCTCGATGCATGCATCCAGCGATTTGAGTTCCTCCAAGGCTTGTTGTTCCGCTGGTAGTTTGTAGTGGTCTGGTCCCATCTCTTCAAGCCCGTAGAAGCTGAGTGCGCAATGCACGTTAGGCCATAGAAAGTAGAGATATCTATTTGGGTTCACAATTAGCTATGGGTATTTTCCCAGCGGGCTAGCTCGCCGGATGAGCGCCAGCCCCTAATAATGGTCTTGCCAATGAACTTGTCGGTGAAAGAAACCACCTTCGCATTTCTCTTGACTCGAGCGCCAAAAATTGGTTGAAATGCAATGTACATGTAGCTTTCGTGTCGTCTAGCTAATAAGCCAGTTGGATGGGCGTATACGTGTATGACTCGCCAACGAAATGTAGTATTACACTCAATGCACGTTTCATTCCACTTATGGCGGTGATTTTTACGTCAGTGCCCTCAGCAAGCCCACTTGGTATGCTCCGTCATCGTTGTTTGCCACACCTTCTTGATGGACTCTTTGAAAAGCACCTACAGGTGGGCGCTCATGGTACATTTACTCCTATTACCAGGCGTCACGAGTATAAAATAAGTAAAGTACCAGTTCGTTACAACCACACCACCCGTACTCTGCAGCAATCACCACTCTTTGCATACACAGACTCATTAGACATGCCTGAATTATATTGTCATCTCTTCAACGTTTATGGGTATGTCCTCAGCAGCCCTGTTATATCTTTCAGCTCGTTAAATAATCTATTGGTGCATTCAGACCCATAGACATGGGGTATTGTATTTCTCGTATTTGGATGTGGATACCTAATTCTAACAAGTAGTTGTAAACCCCACACCTAGTAATGAGACGGCACCAGGTTCAAGGTACTGCAGCTTTATTTCCACCCAGGTTGTACCGGTCTGACGATTCGTCCCAAGTGATTCTTCCGTTGTGCAGGGTAATTTTTTGACTCTTGGATTCCCGACTCGCTCCCTAATCATTTATTTCAAAGGCGACTCCCCTAAGAGCTAATCTAGACTTGGCGGGCGGATGGTATGGTCGGGTGGTTTACGCGTGCGGCAGATACTATGTTTACGCTACTTTGATGTGATTTAATGTTCAACGATACGAGGCTGGGATATTGTACTTTGTGGGCTGAAGAACCATCTCTCTTCAAGGCCTATGCGAAGTGCTGCTGGACAGTTCCACGTCTAGATTAAGCAAAGTGAGCAGGGATGCAACCAAAATCGAATAGACCTCCCGATTATTCTTATTTTGAGAACTACATGCATTTCAGCTTAATTTAGCTTGCCGACACGAAACTGCGTGATACATGCATTCAAACGCTGAAGCTGTAGACAGGCATCTGCTTTGTGAGAGGGACTCCCGCCAGAACCGGTGCCTACATCTATACCATCCACCCCGGCGAAAGTACAACGTACATTTGGCCACAAGGCATGTAGATACCTGTAGGCCAAAAAGTCAGACCACGTGAATGCCCTAACGTGCGGACCTACTTGGCGAGCTCAAGAGTCTGGTCCGTGTTGCGCTCATATACCTTAGGCTCTCTCGACAAGTAGTGGAATGCCGCATGACGAGGTGAATGGGGAAAGTGTTCAGCTGCGTTGCATGGAACATTTGATCCCGACAGATCAACGTCCAACTCGAGCACCGTAAGATGCGGTAAGTTTCGAGCAAATAAGGCAAGCTCAGCTAGTTCGCATTTCTGCTTGCTACATCGAATTTCTACGATCTCGAGCCAAGCTGAGGATAGAAATGCACAACCAGTATGATCCCCAAGGTGTGCGTTGTTCAGAAACAGGTTTTTGAGCTGAAGCTGGCCCATCGCTCGCTGGACACCAGGTGAGAGAAGGGCAGGTCGGATACCAAACCCCCCAGCTATGGTAAGAATGGTCAAGCTGGAAAGATGTGGGGCGTCTCTGCAGAGACAAAGTAAAAGCGGATTCGCCCACTGTTCACCCAATTCCACGTCATCAGACGGGCGGGAGATCACCGAAACTGAGACAAGCTGCAGACGCTCAAGTAGCGGCTTGGCAGACAAGAAAATTTTAGCCCAAGCAGGTGCAACACATTCTACACAGAGTTCTCGAAGCGATGGGAAAGAGGTATCGGGCAATTCAGGATTACCAGACAGGGGCGGAACACCCCTGAGATTGACCGTGATTTTATATAGGGACGGTAACGTGCCAAGTACGGCAAGCATTTGGGGGTGGAACAGCACCGAGCTGCATTTTAGGATCCGCAGCTCCTGAAAGGCGGTAAAGCATCGCGAAGGCTGTTGGTACAAATATCGTGTAATATCACCTTCGAGGACTGCCCATGGAAGTTCTCCTGGCAAGGCGGTTAGTTCGACAAGAGCAGGTGATTTGGAGGCCAGCAAGCTGAACACGTTGGACAGAGATTCTTGTCGCCACAAAGTCGCGCGGTGGATTATCCGTACACGACGTACTGAGGGAGACAATAGTACGCGAAACCAGTTCACAGCGGTACAACTGGTCGAGTCCAAGTAGTTTATAGCCACTAGATTAGGAAGTAAAACGTAGCCATCGACGTAATCGAACAATGGTGACCAGTTCAAGATATTATCCAACCGAGTGCGCTTCCGCGCATCGCCCGGCAAGCTGGGCCATGGCAGGCAGTTCACGTAACGCAGAGCCAATTCCTTGACAAAACTCGCATAAAAGTTGAACCTTATAACGCGCGATTCATGCAGAGGATCGGGAAGCTCCTAAAGTGACAATATATATACCAAATCTTGGTCGTGTTGGTTACGAATACCCACCATAATTTCCCTTTCATCTCGTGCTTTTTCAGACATTGGTGTATAGTTGGCTCCATCTATCAGGTCGAGTAGAACGGATATCGTATCCAGCGATCGCCAGACGTAAGGCACGAGTGATCGAAAAGATGCATGGGACACAAGCAAAAGGCGAGCCTGATCTGATCGACTCGTCTGGTCAACCACGAGACCTACTAGTTCAGGCATACTCATTAGGCGATCCATGATAGACAGAGGCGTGCGTCAAAAGTTGGCTAGGAGAGCAATTCCGATGAGATAAACAGTGGTCGAGCGCTGGGCGTCCTTGAGTCACGTGCTTGAGGGCCTTTGCCACGGTTAACAGAGTCGTACCCCATGAGCGCCCACGAGCATGGTAGTGCGGTGCTCTCGTGTCTCCCGAGCGCTCGTTTATAATCAGGAGCACCCTGGTGGAGGGGTACTTTGGAAAGAAGTATTCTGTTCTCGTATCGAAGTGGAAAATTCCAAACACAAAAATATAAGACGTATCGCATAATAAACCATGTACAGTGGCCAGCCCCAAACGACCAGGTTTCACGACAGAAAAGAATCTGGTCAAACAGCCTTAAACAGTAGCCCCACGTCGACCTCAACCGGAACCTGTGCCTACAAGAGCATCAATTAGACGTGAATAGCAAGGGAGGTAGATTATGACTAACCACCTTGGACAACTCCATGACTAACCGGACTTGGTGCTCGTCAGGAGCTAGTTAGACGAGTCTGAAAACAGAACTATCCTACCCAGATTGTGCGCCTCCCTTTTTTCCGGCGTTCACTGGCCTTGATATACATACTCAGACCAATGATCAGAGCAAGAATGGTGGAATAGGACGTACCCGTGGTCGTTGTAGGACGCGGCCATGTCGCTTTGTGTAAACAAGTGACAAAAGTGTTTATTGGGTGGGTGTACGTAGGTGAGATGCTGCAGCCGTTGAACAGAGCACAAGCTTGGTGTTGGTTGCTTTATACCCAGTGACGGCTGGATAAGCGCGAAAATGGGGGTAGAAAAATGATGGGCACCGATGCATGCGTGCACAGGTTACCCGTCGGAGTTGTAAAGATACCATCAGATTATTAGCGCCAGCACAGGCTGATTGAATGTTAGCAAGAGAAGCAAGACTCATTAGGAAGATTGGTGTATAACCTAGACGAAAAACTATTACAAGACTGCCGAAAGTAAAGACACCCCCTGTTTCACCGGCCTTGCACGCGCATATATAGCCATATTTTGAGAACTCCTTCACAAAACGTGCGGAACACACACATCCGAGTCATTCCAGTTGGGGTAGTCCGCATAGCGTCGGTAGTGAACCATACGACATCAGATTTTCTTCATTGGGAAGCTCTGCCGTTGCTCTGCGGTCTGATGTTAGGTTCATTGGTAGGAGGTGGTGGCGCCTCTGCGACGGGGTAGGTGACTCGACCGTAGCACATCCCGGGCCCTCTTGGTGTTGGGTTTGAGTATTGTGTTCTGGCCCCGGAGTGAGTACTATACGCTGAATATCAGCCGTAATCTGTAGGAAACCTGTCAGACTTAGAACGCACTGTCCACAGCTCGAGTTCCTGCACAGCAATATACCGTTAATGAACCCTAACAACTTGTACAAAGTACAAACATACGTTGCATCGCGGTGGCCACCAGTCATTCCCTGACTAGATTGATGTGTGTACATGATTTTCTCGTGTACAAGCTCTTCCGACCGAGGTGGTGGAGCGCAAGGTGTGGCCGGTGAACGTGTGTTCATGGGCCAAGCCCATGGCAGTTGCGCCATATCCCGTGCTGTATGAATAAACAATGTACAACTGAGGCAAGGTGCCCTGCAAACATTATCTGCCGATAAGGTAGATCCATTGCGCCGGGTAGCAAAGTGCGGTGCGTTTAACCAAGCAGAGGGATTCGCTGATGGGTATATGCATAAGCCTCTTGTGTGCCCCAGTGGGAAGCAAAATGGGCGTAAAAATCTGCCCTGGATGGGGCAACGCTCGAAACGGGGCTAGGTACCGCCAAATTAGGGCTCAACCGACGGTTTGTTCTGCCCGAGAGTGCTTGGGTGTGGGCGGAACCCCGCAGCGAGCGCCTTTGTCCACTCGGCCAAGTGGATTCCGAGCCATTCGCATCTCGGTGATCTGTTGGCTCACCGAGCCGAAGCGCTGAAGTAAGAAATCAAATACACCTCCACCAGAGCAAGCAATGACGTCTCCCCGATTGCTACAGCAAGTGTATTGCGGCAATACAAATACTATTGCCGAAGGAACACTTGCCCCCCAAACTTGGCCACACCCAACGCTCTTCACTAATTCGCAACCAAATTAATCGGCTAAATTATGGCCAATGTAAAGCGACAATAACGTATCAAAAAGGAGCGCTCGAACAAAGGAGCTCCACAAAGTGTCCGGAGCACGTGCCCCGACGACAGCAACCGTTGCCCTCACCCGGGTCGACACACTACGGTTTCCCCCTCCCCATCTGCCTCCGTTGCGTGTCTTGTAATTCTAGTTTTCCGCCCCTGTGTGAGTTGCGCCGCCCGATTTCATATGTCCGTCGTCCTGGTATCTAACCCCAGACTTGGCAGTTGTATCTCACTCTCGACCGACAGTCTACGCCGACACTGCACGGAATATCCTACTTTGTGCGGCCCAAATCTAGACGCTGCTTGAAATTTGGCAGCGGAAACACCACCGCCAGCAGTCTACAGCCCAACCATGTCCTGGTCGTCCTACGACCACCGCCGACCGTCAGCAACGTCGTTCTACCCCTCGCCCAACTCGACCTCGCATTCCGACCTCGACGTCTCGCGTAAACAAAGTCTGAACATGGCCTCGCGCAGCAGCTCGCTCTCTATCCCTGCAGGGGGGGCCAGCGTGACGCCGGCCCCGCTTATCGCCGAAAAAGGCCGCGTGGATGTGGATATGGGTGCAGAGGGCGGCCGGCGGGCGAGCACTACGGCGGATACGGGGCGCGAGCAGGTCGAGGCGCGAGCGCGCGCTAAAGAGGCTGAAGCGGAGCAGGATCCAGAGGGGGACCAGGATGGGGGCCAGACGGTCAAGCTGACGGATTTCGATGTCGTCGAGACGCTTGGTGAGTGTGTATCTTGTTCGAGTTTGGACTGGTGGCTGAGAGTGTCGCAGGGACGGGGACATTTGGGCGGGTGTTGCTTGTTCGGCTGCGTCCGGCGGCGAACCAGCCTGGTGCGGTGCAGCATTTTGCGATGAAGGTGTTGCGCAAGAGCGAGGTTGTAAGGCTCAAGCAGGTTGAGCATGTCAATTCCGAGAGGAATATCCTGAGTCGCATTCGACATCCGTTTATCGTGGATTTGTGGGTACATGTTCTCGCAACGCGTCAATTGCAGGGCTGATGCGATTTGTGCTCAGATATGCGACATTCCAAGATCATCTGAACGTGTACATGCTGTTGTCCTATGTTCCAGGTGGAGAGCTCTTCTCCCATCTCCGCCGCGCCGGTCGTTTCTCTCCCGACGTCACGCGCTTCTACCTCAGCACTATCGTCCTAGCGCTACGCCACCTCCATGCGTACGATATAATCTACCGCGACCTCAAGCCCGAAAACCTACTGCTCGACCACCGTGGGTACCTACGAATCGCCGACTTTGGGTTCGCCAAAATTGTGCAAGACCGCACCTGGACGCTGTGCGGAACGCCCGAGTATCTTGCGCCCGAGATCATCCAGAGTGCCGGACACGGCAAGGCGGTCGACTGGTGGGCGTGTGGGATATTGTGTTACGAGATGCTGGTTGGGTATCCACCGTTCTTTGACGACAATCCGTTTGGCATCTACGACAAGATTCTCCGAGGAAAGGTGTACTGGCCAAAGGAGCTGGACCGGGGAAGCAAGGAGCTCATCCAGGAGTTCCTGCAGCCGGACAGGAGTCGGCGGCTGGGGAATCTTGGCGGCGGCGTGGAAGACGTGCTGCTGCATCCCTGGTTCCGCGGCGTCGACTGGGGCGCGCTCGAACGGGGCGAGATAAGGGTCAGTCTAGTTCGGGGTGCTGCGGGCTGAACTGACAGTTGACTAGGCGCCGTTGATCCCCCAAGTTTCATCTGCTGGCGACACTCGCAACTTTTCAAACCTGCCGTTGCCCCAAGCGGCCGACATCCCCGGGCTCATCCCGTCTGCGATGCCGCCGCCGCAAGAACGACTCGACCCGTTTGCGTACTCGTTCACCGAATTTTGAGGGCTCGTTGAGCGGGTGCTTTTGATCAAAGAACCGGGGGTTCATTTAACTTTATTTCCAAATGCTGCGTCTATGTAGCCTGCTGTTACTTTGTTCTGTACTGGAATGAATATTGAGTTGCTTATGGCATAGATAGAGTTTGCGATCGGGCGGCTACTTTATTGAGTTGTGTTTGGGCCGAAAAACCTGTTGGTTCGCTGTAGCACTCGACGACGAGCACCGAATCGACCACACAGCTCATATACCCCCTAGCTACAGGTACGCATGCTCTCACAACACGGTGCCTCCCGCTGAGCTCCCCTACTCCAGCCCACCATGCCCCCGTTTCGAGGGCGCACGCGAATGCGCCAGACGTTGAGCGCGTTGGTGTTGACGACGGCCGGCATGATGCTCATCCACCAGCTCCGACCCACCCAAAGTTTCGTCTCGGACCCGGTGGGCGCGGCGATGCACCACGGCCCAAACTTGATTCGCGGTTCACAGAAGTCGGGCTTTGACCCCGCCCTCAAAGACGTATGGGACGATGAGGACGCAGAGCCTGATGTGGACGGCTCGCATTGGGGCGCTGGGCATCTCCCACACGACATTCCCCAAAAAGTCCAAGTCCCGCCTTCGAAATCAAAGATGCCTAGCCATGTGTACCGCGACGACGGACTTGTGGAGGTAAACCCCGAGGGCCACCACCCCATATACGACCTCATTTCGCGTGCCGAGGCCGAGTGGAAGAGTAAACTAGCCCGGCAGAGTAGACATTTGGCCGACGCGGTGGACGAGTATGAGCGCAGATATGGTCGACCTCCGCCGCCTGGCTTTGACAAATGGTAATTGCTTTTTTCTTGTCCCTGCTTGGGCGGTCTAGACTAACTGTCACGCGTCTTCAAGGTGGGACTACGCGACTGCACACAACGTGCAGCTCCTCGACGACTATGACACCATCAACCACGACCTCGAGCCGTTTTGGGGCATCGCGCCGCATGTTTTACGCCACACTCAACACGAGTGGGAGCGGCAAGATGGGACGTACACGCTCGCGAGCGAAAATGGACATATTCGCGTTGGCGCCCATACGCTCGGCAAGCAGGTTGACGAGCTGTTGCCGCGCGCCAATATGCAGATCGACCTCTTGTCTGAAGTTGCGCGCTGGCTGCCCGATTTCCGTGCGACGTTTACCGCTCATGACGGTCCATATCAATTTATCGCCAGCGAGCTCAAGGAAGCTGCTATTGCTGCTCACAAGCGCCATACGCGTAAGTGGTCCGCTAGCCTCGTTCTCGCCGCCTACTAAATATCATCTAGACTTGGACCACGAGAGTCTTCCTCATCGCCCATACGGCGGCTGGCGCGACGGCTGTCCTGCAAACTCTTCTCTCCATAACGTGCAGGCAAGCCAAAACTGGGACGTGCGCCCAGATATGGAAGCCCGCCACGCAGCCCGCCCAAAAACCTTTATCCACGACCACGTCCGCTCGATGGACCCATGCAAACACCCTGACCTCGTCCACACCAACGGGTTCCTCGCCGCCCACAGCCAAGGCCCTGGCGTCCGCCGGTTCATGGTACCTGCCTTTTCAATGTGCACCACGCCGCTGCACAGCGACATTCGCACGATCCCGATCGAGCAGTGGACCGAAGATGTCGGGATCGACCCCGTCTGGGAAGACAAACCCAACGACCGTGTGCTCTGGCGCGGTTCAAACACGGGTATCCTGTTTGCTCCGAGCCAGCCGTGGAACCTCTCGCAGCGCGCGCGGCTGATCAAGCTAGCAAACGAAAAAGAGGGCGTGCGGAGCGTGTTGCGCCCTTTGGAGCCTGAGAGGGCTGTTGGGCGACCGGTGGAGGAACGGTCCGGCGAGATGAATGAACGGTTGTTTGATATTGCGTTTGCGGGGGAGCCGATTCAGTGCGAGGAACCGGTGTGCACGGAGATGAAGAGCATTTTCGAGTATCGTGGGCGGATGGATTGGTCGGCTGCGAATAGGTACAAGTATATCATGGACGTGAGTTGGCTGTGCTTTTTTACTTGAGGCTTTGACTAATTTGGGAGTTAGATTGATGGGAACGGCTGGTCTGCCCGGTTCAAGCGGTTGATGACTACCAACTCGATGATCCTGAAAACCACGATTTTCCCAGAATGGTAGGCATCGTTGTCTGGGGTTGATACAGACACTGTACTGATTATATGCAGGTATATGGACCGCGTTATGCCCTGGGTTCATTATGTTCCGGTCAAAGTCGACCTTACAGACCTCGTGCGTTCCTCACTCATTTCCTTCTTCATTGGAACTAACGATGTCTGCTAGTATGATATCATGGAGTTCTTCCGAGGCGACGGGCAGGGACAGGGTGGGCACGATGACCTTGCGCGCAAAATTGGGCTGGCGGGAAAGATCTGGAGCAAGACATTTTACAGAAAAGAGGACATGATCGCGTACCTGTTCAGGTCCGTCTCTCGTACTTGGGCGAACCAATAGTGTGCTGACACTCACGTTGTACAGGCTGTTCCTCGAATACGCACGGGTGATGGACCTGAACCGGGAGAACATGGCCTTCCACCTGGACGAGTAGAACACGATGGCCGAGTTAGAGAGGCGATAGATCAAACAGAGAATATAGAGTGGGGCTTTTTGCTTTCGTGTTTGCGCTTTTGGGGTTTGTACTGTACGTGTATGTGTACTTGGGATAGTGTGGGCTTGAGGCCCGACAGTTGTGCTGCTCTCTGCTTGGTAATAGTACACGCCATGTTTTTCAGAGCTATCTTGGCAGAGTTTTTCGGAGAAGGTGTAGTCACCGTGTGGGGCTGGCCGAGTTGAATCTCCGCGAACAAGCGGGACACTGATGCAAGTTTCGTGCCACTAGGATGCACGCAGGGGTTTTAGCTCTCCTAAAACAGACCCAGCCAAAGAGTGCAATACCGACCAGCCTGTATGCGCGATTATCATGCCGATTCTTTCTCACTCGTACAGAGAGAGAAGAGCAGGCAAAGGAAGGAGTGGGACATAAGATAGAGAAGACGTCTTGACATCGGCGGGGGAACCCATGGCCGAGTGACCAAGGGGGGCGCCGGGGCACCAGAGACGCGAGGTGCGCCTCGCGGGTAGGGTGGCCAGTCCTGACGTCAGTCGGCGGGAGAAAAAATATGATTTTTATAGGCGCTAGTGGTGTAATGGTAAAGACGGACACGAGGTGGTGGACAAGCGCAACGCGTACGAACAGGAGGAGTACTCTGCAGTATGACGTGTTGTCGGGGCTACAAGTCTAACCTACGTGCTCCTGCGCGCTCCGGTACCTATGTCTAACCGCATGAGGGCCATTTTACTATAACTAGGTGCGCATATATGAGCACCTTCAGTCTTTCGGTAGATTTGTTGGCGAAAACACAATTTCCTTGTCGCGTGAGCTTCTTGATCAACACCGAAATCTTGTTTGAACTTGTTTTCTTTGCTCCCAAGTCGTCCAATCACCGATCGAGTCCATCCTCACCTCTGCCCATGGGGGGAAAACAGGCTCGACTCCCCACACACTGCCCCACAAAATTTAGAAGGCTGTCGTCATCATTCTGTCCACATGACTGTGGGGGAATTTATTGTGCCCGCCTCGTGCCAAGTTCGCTGTCCGGGCTTGCTAACAGGAGCGAGTTTCCGAAGCTCTTGGGGAGATGAACGTTGGGCATCGGCCGGGAGGATAGAAAGGATATAGACATAGGAAGGTTTCTTGAATTATGAGACGTCTCTCGTGGGCGCCTTGGGACAGCCGCATAGTACCCGCGTGTCTGTATGCGCACCTATAAAGTGCACGAACTGGACGCAGTCTGACCACATCGAATTCTCCCCCGAAGTCGAAGATTGGTTAGCTATTCTTCTATCTTTATAGTCCCCCCCTTCTGACCATTCCCCGCGATCGGCCAGAATACTGTCTTCTGGAATCTCAAGCGTCTAGTCTAAATATTAGAAGATATTATGACCGAACAACTCGCGTACGTGAGCATCTATCATATTACCGGAAACAGCGGTTGAAACCGAGAATCCCTTCTGTCGTAGACCGCAACAGATTAATAAAAACAATGAGTAAGAAGCAGCATATGCGCGCCTTTCCCATCTCATTTCCTAACGACGATGAAACAGCGTTAGGTCTCGAGGGATGGCGCGTCGGACTCAGCAGATAAGTGGGGGAACCAACCCGGAAGATATAATCGAGACTAGAAGAAAATTGCTGAGGGAAAAGGCGCAACTTGACGAGAAACCCGCTGAAGGTGGCCCAGGGCAGGGCATACAAGACGCGCAAGATGAAAATCAGAATGGGCACAGCCCTACCACGAGCGTAGCAAGCCCCACCTCGAGCGTGGGGAGTCCTACTTTGAGCGCGGGAAGCTCCATCTCGAGCACAGAAAGCCCTACCTCGAGTGGAAACGAGGAAATCTCAGAAAAAGCAGTGGAAGGAGAGTCAGTGGCTCCCAAGGCACCAGAAGATAGTGATTAAATACTGGATCGTGTGTTGAATGGATTGATGTACGCTGTTTTGTATGTATTTTCTGGACGTCCAACTGTCATGCGAGTGCGAGGAACAAGGCTGGAGTGTCCTCATCCTCGGCGATACCACATAGGAGACACCACGCAAAGGTGCTTCTTGATCGGAACCAGAATCCCAACCGTGCTTGTTTGAAACTTTCCAAAAACGTCGATAGTCATATCATTCTTCCAAGTTTTTCCCGAGTAATCAAACATTGAACCGCTAGTTTCCCTTCGTGATTCACACGTTGTGGGGAACCTATTTCGGTCCACTTCAGCCCTGGTGCCCAGGCTCGAATGCTACGTCATGAAACGGAGTTTAGGCCGCCGGCACACGCGCATATAGGACCGAGGCATCTAAGATGAATGCGATACCCGAGGCCAACGACTTCTCCAGGCAACCCCTGTGTGCTATCGCGGCTGCATCATGACAGCATAACGGGCGGTGGTCACCTAAAAGACGCAGCTGGAGGGGGCTTGGGTCACCCGCTTCCCCTGTCCCGACTCTGGAGCTCGTACCACTTCATTCACCAGCCCCGTAAAGTAGCGGTATTCTAAGCCTGCCCAGATTAGATTTAAATAAACAGCAAGGTTCTGCTCGCACGGTAGAAACTAGTGAACGGAAGCATGCCGGACCAAGCGTACGTGTCCACTTCTCCACGCACTATGCGTCTCGTTCTTACCGATGTGCCACTTGCAGGCAGCAAGAATCCGAGAACGAGTATGTCCTGATGAAACTCTCCTAGAACTGCTTCCAAATTCGACGCGCGCAGATTTAGGGCTCGGGGGATGCCAAACCAGGGATTAGCTAAGGGCAAAACCAAACCTACACTGCAAGAGAGAGCCAGGGGGAGGAGGGAGCGCGATAACGAAGAACCAGCTAATGAACGAGACAGACAAGGTGATCAAGATGAAGAAAATAGTCAAAGGAGGCAAGGCAATCAGGGTGGTGGGCAGAGCGATCAAGGCGGCGGGAGGGGCAACCAAGGTGGTGGGAACGGAGGTGGACAAGCTGGCGGTGTTGCAGCCCACTGAATTCTCTGCGATTTAGATAACAGTGCTTAGGGATTAAATGGATAAACATTGTTTCGTCCTTTACTGTCAGCTGATCCGACGATGCTGTGCAGGAGCAATCTGCGGCTTCACGTGGCCGCGCAAACGATGTCATCCGAGCAGACGTCATGATCGACAGCAAGCTCCGCTCCTATATAAGTATCCTCGATGGTCAGCCGCCCAGCAGCCACGACCACCATGCAGAACGAAGACGCTGAACGCCAACCGCTACTACCCCCACCGCACACCCGGCACGATAGTCAAGTAGATGAAGAGGCCATTGACAGTGTGCTGCAACGGCAAGAAATACGAGCTCGGGATCGCCCGTTGGCTGTCGTGGTCCTGGTGAGTTTCTAGCCACCGTATCCTGCATTCTCTGACGCCTCTCGGGTGCAGGTGCCGCTCGTCGTATGTCTATTAGAGTTGGTGTCATAACCAAGCTTATAGGTTCATTCCAGGTCATCGTGGCGTACACTTGGTACCTCATCTTTTCCTCCAATCTTGACAAGCTAGGCTTCTTTGCGGCTCACCCGCCACTACAAACTCTTGCTGTACTCTCCTTTACTATGGGTGTCCTTACGCTCCAACCCACACTTAGTGCCGCGGCCAAAGAAGCCGGCCGCACTCGCCACCAACTCTACCAGCTCGGACTTGGCGCACCCTTTATCTTGGTTGGCTCAACTGCTATCATGTATCATAAACAGAGGGTGGGGTGGGCCCATTTTGCGAGCTTGCATTCTGTAAGGCCGTCATGTAACGGTTGACGTACACTTACTAACGCGTGTACAGCGTATTGGACTGATCACGCTCATTCTATTGGTTAGCGCGCCCGGTTCCACCCCCTTTTACTCGCAACTTACCTCTTCGGTGTGACAGGTGGTCCAAGGCGCAGTCGGTGCGGCTTCCCTTTGGGGTAAGGGCGTTGCGGTTGGTGGCGAGGAACGTGGCAAATCTCTATGGAAATGGCACCGGTAAGCCGGTTGGCGCTTGCCCGCGTGCACGTATGACTGAATCTCGATATACGCTACAGTCTTTCAGGCTACATTGTTCTCCCCATGCTGCTACTTACGGTCGCTTTGGGGGGTTCTAGCACGATCTGGGCGAGGTTGAACGTCCCGCTCCCCGGAAAGATCATCGTGTACTGCATTGCGCCGGCCATTGCCGCCATTGGATTGTTGGCACGCGCCAGGATTCATAAGATGCCTCAGCTGGGATTCAAGTGATCGAACGACCTTGCTCAAATGAGACTGGTTATTGATGATTTTTTTTGGCCTTTGTCTTGTGAAACGTATCCTTGTACATACTGTAAATAATCGCAAACTACTCCAAGTGTGATACTACGGGCAACAGGGGGTGCGTCACGAGGTTGGGGTATGGCAAGGACGGAATATAAAGGCATATAGCCTGCATATATATGTATATACAGTATGTCGTCCCTGGTATGCGGTTTCAGCATTCAGGCATATAGATTTGCAATCAGGCATACCCCGGTTTCGTGATGGCCTGTGAGGATATCGGTGTTTCCCCCGTTGAGGGATGAGGTATATGCGCAGTTTTCCGGTTCATTTAAGCACCCAAACCAGCGAATACATCTTTGTACGCCCCACCGTAGAGCCTAAGCTCATACGACTCATGCAACCGTCACAGGGCTACCCTTAATCATCTTTCATCGAGGGTAAGGCTTGAGAATATAAAGGGAAAAAAATACTGCTCTACTTGCAGAGCTGAAACAAGGTGCGTAGCTGCTTGGTTTACTTCTCCCAGCGACGGCGACAATAGAGGCCGCCCCATGCGCATATATCTGAGTCTCCTAAACCTTACGACTTCAACCATCTTTGCTATCTCTAATGGCATATAGTTTTAGTGCCAAGCACCACAAACATCGTCTATTCGTACGCTTGGGGGTGGGGCACGCCGCGTGTGTTTTCTGTAAGTCATTAGCGTAAGTTTCAAACCGAAAAGAAAAGAAAAGAAAAGAAAGGAGCATAATATTGTTTGAGCAAACCCTTGAAGACTTACTTATTAGACCCAATAATGCACGCGGTTCTTGTTATACGCCAACGTTTTGAATAGCTGGCATAACACACTTCCCGCCTGATAGCAAACCCCCGTCATCTTGGCTATGGCCGAAATGCAACTCAAGCTGGGGGAAGAGTCAAAACAAACATTCTATTCTTATTAAACCCATACAAAGCCCAAAAGTCCATAATAAAACTTGAAACCCCAAGAGCCTTCAGCCCGGGTGAGCCCGCCATTTTGGTCAAGGCCGAACGACTTAGATCATGTCGTCGTAGACGTAGCACAAGCGTCCACCGCTGAACCCAGTCACCTGGTTGGTGTAGTTGGCAGTGATGCTCATGACTTGTTCAACTGGGACATCAGCAGCTTCCATTCCGGAGACGGGGAGGAGGGATTTGGTCGTGGCGCCGGGGAAGGGGAGACCTGGTTTGGCGGAGCGGTTAGCAAAGGTAGTAGGGGGTAATCGGGGTTGCTTACCGGTCGGGTACTGGTCAAAGAGGTCCAAGACCTGGATGGTTCCTCCAGCGAACGAGCGGGAGTTGGCGGGGCGGCGGGCTTGCCATTTGGCCCAGATACGGTCGAGTTGCTATACGGCATCCCATAAGGCTCCAGGTTGTATCTCAGGCTCATCTATGTGCTTACCGCGTGGTGCAGCCAGAAGAGGGGATCAGAAGGGGTAGGCGAAGGGTCAGACATGTCGCTAGATCACCGGGTGTGTTTAGTTTTCAGATCATGAGGTGCCAGAGAAGAGATGCATACCCTCCGATGGTCAAGTGAATTCCGTTGTGCACGCCCTGAGCGCGGGGTCCTTCCATAGCGGCGCCAAACGCATCGAAATCACCCTCGAACGACTCGATTATGCGGTTCATTTCCTGGGGCGTAGCGGTCTCGTTGGCATACTTGTCCTTGTTCGGGTACTCGAATGGGAAGATGAAGTTGGTGCGGAAAGGCTA
The DNA here is from genome assembly GCA_019616945.1 of Ceratobasidium sp. 414. NCBI lineage: Eukaryota > Fungi > Basidiomycota > Agaricomycetes > Cantharellales > Ceratobasidiaceae > Ceratobasidium > Ceratobasidium sp. 414. The sequence continues at coordinate 19,817 of WSTK01000049.1, forward strand.
GACGAATCTGTTAGCGACTCGAAGAGAAGCGGGCAGAGGGGAGCTCACCTGGGGGTTGTAGTTGCGCCGAATGATGTGCGGGACGGGGTAGGCGCGAATTATTTTGGAGAATGCGCCGTCGGTGATGGACCAGTCGTGCTCCTTAGTGCCCCAAGTGCCCAGGCCGTAGGTCGAGTTGGCTTCAAAGATAGGAGATGCCTTGATATTAGCCACGTCTGAAATGTGGTGTTAATTATCGATTACGAGGGCGCAGGAGAGGCTTCAGCCTTACCTTTGGTCCAGTCCCAGTAGGGAATTGTGCCCTTGAACTGGCAGGTCTCCTTGAGCGTACGCTCAAATGCGTCGAGGTACCAACGATGCCACGGGAAGAAGACTGACAAGTTACTGTTAGTTATGCAGGATGGGCACAGGCTGGGCGTTAACTCACGAGCAGTAACGTGCGTCTTGGTATTGCTGTCCATGTGGAGATAGACCCAGTCATCGTAGAACGAGGCGGTCTCGTTGATGAGGGCGATGCCACCAGCGAGACGAGTCTTGTAGAGCTTCGAGCTGTGCGGCTGGTTGCCCAGACACTACCAGCGCAGACCCCGAGCTTTAGTGTTGTGAAAGTGTCAAGTAATGAGATACTCACAAGGAGAGCGCGAGCAAACTCGACCTTCTCGGCGGCACTCAGAGTACGATACTCTTTGCGCACCGCGGGCTTGGTGCAGTTCCCTGCGGCGAGCGCATTTCCGGCAAGTGCAAGAGCACCAATGGCAAAGAACTTGAGGCTAGGCATGATAATGTGCTCGATGATAGTAGAGAAAGGCCGAAGAGCGCTGAATGTGAGGAGAGAACGGATGATGGAGCATACAGCACACTTTCGCCTCACATTTTATACCATTTTGTTTCCCGTATGGCGCCCTTGAGCCAGACACTGCCTTCGCGCGCTCGCCCGGTTGATGGCAATCGTCAGCTCATCGCCTACATGCCCGCCGCCGCACTCAGCACAACTGCCTCTTTTTTTCTCCACTCCGGCATTCCACGCAAAATTCACGCGCGCATACCGGACGAGGGGACCAAGAGCGCCCGGGCAGGCCCGAGTTGTCCTAATATCACGTTTTAGGCATAAATCACGGTGCTTGTCCAGCCGACAGGTGTATGAATAAGGAGTTGCTGCCTGACGAAAGACCCGCCGTGATCGTAACTAGGAACGCTGATCCGCATCACTCGCGAATGATCTGTCCGCGAGAAATAAGTAGTGATTTGTGCTTGGCATTGGTCTGTTTAGGAGCTCGGATGCGGTACGCCCGCATGATATCGTTGTTGACGTTATTTGACAGAGATATGTCTTCTGCCCGGCGGCAACCTACCGCGGCCACTGTGCGAATTCGGGATGGCTAATATTGATTGTCTAGAACACCGGGCTAAGCGGTTGCAATTGATCGCCGGCATGCGGCGGAGGCGCGTGTCTCAAGGCTGGGTCATGATTCGGCCTAACGTGATTCCCCAATATAAAAGCACTGAGTGGTGGAGTAGGATTCAAAGCAGGATAGCGAGTAATCAGAAAACGAACTCATCGCAGATAGACATGCATGGCTATGAGACTAGCACCCCAGCCGCCGCGAGTGCAGCTAGCATTGGCAAGGGGTCCAGCACTCGTACCGTGACTTCCCCGTCCTCGCCTCCGTGATCCGTCTCGCTCCCGCTCAGCGCGACCTTGGCGACCCATGAGGCCTCGACTCTTTCCAGAGGCCCGTAGCAAGCTGGACAAGTTTCTCCGAGCGTAGTGCCAGCAGTACGAAAGTTCCCAAGCACAAATCCTTGTACATATCCTTTTTTCGCTTGGCCATGGTGTGGAACGAGAGTCGAGGGACCACCCGTCATGCTCGTTCCAGGAGCTGTTGAGACGAATATTCGTCCGGGGTGGCGGTCCAGTTCGGCGACGCGGCCGTCCATTACGCGTGGGCAAGCCTGTTCGACGCTTAGACGTAGGCGGTCAAACCAGTGTCGCGCCTGTTGCCCCGAAAGCGCGAGGCTTGCTGCATCATCGACTAGTATACGAGCGGGGACAGAGGTTGAAGACGAAGAGGTTCGGTCACCGATAGAGGCAAGAAGCGCAGCACGTATACGGTCTTCGTGAGGCACGGCTCCAGGGCTGGTCACCAAGGCATAAAACATATCACAGATAGGGTGTCGGAGGGCGGAGAGGCTAACGTTGACGTGGGCGGGTTCTGAAGACGTAGTCAACGGAGGACTGTTCAGCCTTGTGAGTGCGTAAGATTCAAGTTGGGTTGTTGAGCAGCTGGGACAGCGTAGGAGTGTTTGGGAACCATCTGGTCAAAATATCAGCATCGATCAAATGCATATCAAATGGCGCACCCTGCATGGACACATACAAGTGGTACTTGAGTCCAGTAGGAGCCGTTCGCAAGTAGGTGGGCTCTTCAACCTGCAAAACAACTGTATACTTTATCGTATGGGCACCGTTCACACGAATGACAGACCTCGTGTACAGAATTGCCTAAATCCGTCCAGAGCGCCTTGAGCGATGCTCGAGAACCTCCAAATATGGCTGTAGCTTGGGGTCGATCGGGCCTTCCTCTAAGTTTCGAACCAAAGAAGGATGACCAAGGATCTGCTCAAGATATCAGTTGCTGTACGCTTGGTTCAGACTCGCGGCGCTTCTCACCTGTAGAAGCTTTTGCTGCCGCCATCCTTTTCTCCAGCTCTTCAAGCACTGCAGACCCCTTTTCTGTGATTTCATACGTGTCGGATGTGATCTGGTATCCTATTTAGTGTTGGTTCTTAGCAACGGTTGCACCTCTCACCTCAGAGATCAAGTTGGCTTGCAGCAGCACTGGAAGACCTCGATTGGCAAACGGCTCAAAAGATGCGCGAGTAATCGAGCTGCTGGAGTCGGACGGTGATTCAAAAAAGTCTTGGAAAGGGCGAGAGAATGGCGAAATGTTTAGAGTTGTTGGCCGTGGTGCGGACGAGTGAGTGTATCGTCGAGACGCCAGATGCCCAAGTACAAGATAAGTCCGAGAGGCGAGGAAGGAGAGATTTGCCCCACACATAGTGCTGGTGATCCCAGAGACAATCATAGTGGCTAATGGTGGCAAGATTCAGAGCCTGGATGATGCATGGAGGAATAAACCCAACCAGGAGTAATCAAACTGAGGTGCTGCACAGAGCCATGTCGATTGCAAAATAATGAGAGGGTCTCAGGGACATCACGTGATACGCGTGAGCAAAAACTAGTCTCCACGTCAGTCTACTTCATCCAAACTCTCCCTCATCCACCTCATCCCTTCCGCCACTCTTTCCTCCCACCATGAACCCCGCCGTCACCAATCTGATGATTTCTCTCGGTGCCATGCAAGGTACGTAGCGCTTGCGAGCTACTCTATTCTAGCTAATGCGTCGTCCCGTAGTGGCCCGAAAGATTCCGTTTGACGACCCACAGGTTTTGCAATACGTTCGGTTTGGGTACGTTGCTTCCCAAGTCATCTGCCTTGCGACGTTCTACGTTGTGTCTTATAAGGTGAGCATCCATACGTTGTCTGCCGCCACTTTCAGTGCGCTTATCAGTTTCTAGATCAAGGCCAAGAACGACCAGACGGTGCTCAAGTATGGTAGGTCTTTGTCGTGTCTTCTTGCCACGTCTTTGCTGATGCGTTTCGCATAAAGTCGAGGCCAAAAACCCAATGGTGCGTCTGTTTTTTTTTCTCTTGTAGCGCATCGTGTCCGTCTCACCTCGTTTTATCCAGAGCCAAGATACCGGGGGACTTGTGACCACAACCGTTCGGGACTATGACTTGGCAGAAACATCAAAACTGGTTCGGGGTGTCTACATGGGCGTGCTAATGATGGCTTTCCTGCACGGCTACATGAAATACACCCAACCGCTCTTTATCCAAGGTCTCATGGGGCTGAAGAACCTGATTGAGGCCAAGCCTGTCGCAATTCACATCTTTGGCAAGCCCGCTCAAGGTGACCTGAAGCGACCGTTCAAATCGGGCGGTGGTCTGTTCGGTACGTCTTGGTTCACTAATCTTACACTTGACAATGCGGCTGATGATTGTATCTAATTTTAGGTGCCGGCGAGCCCGCGACCGATGCTGCTTCCATCAAGGAGGCTGAAAAAGTAGCTACTAAGAAGGACGAGTGACCTTATTGTTATCTTGCCTGTACCATGTAGACTGTCGTTTTGATGTAGTCACAGTTTCTATATTCTAGTGTACTAATCGGAACCCTCATTGTATCCACTTTTGCTAGCATGGGAAAACGCCGACTCGACCGCCAGACTCCAAGATCCGTATACATTGGTCATACTCGACGAACCACGAGAAGCCTTTGACCTTTCCCAGCCAGTTTGAGTTGGCTGTTCTGTACTTTTTCTCCCGGTAGACATTGAGGTATGGTAGTCCTTGTGCGTGGAGATGGATATGGTTGACAGAGTTGAAGGGGGGAATGTGGAATCCAAACCTGAGCAACCGGTTAGTGGTGGCCCTTAGCGCTAACAACACTGGAACACGCACCTTTGCAAGTTTGAAGGAACTCCAAGGTTGTCTAAAGCTTGCGAACCAGCAGCATGCATTCGAGTTACTTCTTAACAAAGACACGGTTAGGGAACAGTCAGAGCGCAAATATGAATACTGACATAGGGGTATATCTGAACTAGTCAAGGACTTGACGCTCTCTAGAACCGCCAAGGCAGACGTGCGGTAAGACATTAGTTCGTACGTTTCAGGTATGTGGAACTTACTAATATGCCTTCGTGTAGTGACAAGAAGGTGGTGCTACATTTAAAAAATAAAGTAAAATAAGGCTAGAGCACAAGTGTTTGCTTGACTGGCGCAAATGCTACATACCTTAGCAGCCGGACTTCTATCCCTAAACACCACAAGCTCCTCGTTCTGAAGAGCACAAAATACGTGGCAAACGTGAGCCACCGAGAGTAGTGCTGAATTGGTCGAGACTTGCCTCTGACACGACATCGAATCCGCGCTCTCGACTTACATCGCAAAAAGCACAACTGTTTGTAGCAGAGATAGGCCCGTGAGTGTCGTCTTTTAGTTCAATGTCCTGATTCCTCGTGCAGTCGAACATGGAGGCTAAGAGTAAACAACTCGCTAATTCAAACAGGATTAACCGCGCGGCGGATAAACAAGATCCTGTGGGTAGCCACCACCACGCGCTGTGTTAGGACCTCTATCTTTCCTAACTTCTTGCATGAACTACCTAGAACCAACTCTGATCTAGCGTGCCCCACTCACTTTTCGACAAACAACCGCGTCATGCCGGTACCAACTACAGCCAGCCGAATGGCAGCAGCCTCTCCCAATGGCGGGAGCAGCGACGGGTCCGACCACTCCCCCTCACGCCCCGCCCAGGACCACTCGAGCGATATTGCTACTACAGACTCATCCTCGTCCGAAGTCGACGAGACCGAGGACTATGCGGCCACTCAGCCCTATGTGGACGTGGTCATGAACGAGCCCGGGATTCTAGAAACGGATTCCGATTGTGCGCATTTGCGGGTCAAACTGAGTGACCCCGGGTTTTTGAGGTTGTATAGCGCGGCCGTGAGCTGGAGGGCGAGAAATTGGATGAAAAATAGCCATAGCGAGGCGGGGAGGGGGAAGCGGTCCAAGGCAAGTGTGTTGCTTTGAGGGTTTGCCTAGGAAATTTATGCCGGTTTTAGGCGTCGGTGGTGCGGTGTTCAGAGTGCGGGACAGCCCTCGCTCGTCCTTTTGTTTGCGTAGAGTGTTCGACGGCGGGATGTTTACTCGGCGGCCATATTATTGGTCACCTCAGGTTCACGGGACATTCCTTCTGTAGGTGACCTCTATGTCGTCTTGCAGAATTGGTATTGATACCCCTCTAGTTGTTGACCTTACCTCAGGATCAATATTTTGCTCCGAGTGTGACGATTTCGTCTATAGCAATCGTCTTGACCAGGCGTATGCACTGGCAGTATTGTCCGCTGAAGAACAGGTCGCGCGATTCAAGGGTAAAGGTCCTCGGAACCACACCCACGTATATTCTAACGATATACACATAGTTACTTCGTCCCCGCGACAACAGTTCCGACCTTGGGTTCCTAATGCTCAAGCCGCGGAAGAGTTGCTAAAGGCTACACAGGTCCAATGCTCTGGTGAACGAGTTCTCCCCAGCCGAGATTGCTTGCTTACTGTTTTCTGGCATCGCAGGTCTGCGCGGACTGTTTAACTTAGGAAGCACCTGCTACCTGAACGTTATCATCCAGATGATGGTTCACAATCCTCTGGTGCGAAACTACTACATGAGCGACAAGCATAATAGTCAGCTATGTGACATCAAAGATTGCATGAGTTGCGAGATGGACAAGTTGTTCACCAAGGTGAGAACTATACGGCTGGTACTTCCCGCTGGAGTAGCATTCCTTGACTATGTAATTCAGATATACTCCGCCGACCCCGGCCCATTCGGACCCACAACAATCCTCCACTCCCTGTGGCTTAATTCAACAGATCTCGCCAGCTATGGACAACACGACGCCCACGAGTGCTTCATTTCGATTCTCAATCAAATTCATAAGACGTCACCAGAATCTGCAACTACGCCCTGTACATGCTTGGTACACTCGACATTTGCTGGACAGCTGCAGAGTGACGTCCAATGTGGGCAATGCGAGAACATTACGTCGGTATCGGACATGATGCTCGATATCAGCCTTGATCTGAAGCCTATCGCTGCTGGCGGCACAGAAATGAGCCTGCTTTCGTGCTTGAAGAGGTGAACATTCTTCCATTAAATTTCATTTAATGGCGAAATTAATCCATCGATAGGTTCACTCAGCCGGAGAAGACGACGTATAAATGCGAGAAATGTGGTAAATCATCCAACGTGTGTTCCATATCTGCTTCATCTCCCAATATTAATGCCCCAAATCCCTTAGGATGCTACCAAGCAGCTGAGCGTACGAAAATTACCACCCGTGCTATGCATCCAACTCAAGGTGTGTTTCAATTCACTTACTTCATCAGTTCGCGACCCCAACCCCACCAAGCGTTTCGAACACGGAGCATCGGCCTCGAACAAAATCGAGACCGCGGTCAGGTTCGGTGCTACGCTGAATATGGCCCCGTTCTCGAGTGTCATGGCGAGACGGGGTGGGAACAAAAACCCAGGCCCAGACTCGATGTATGAATACGACTTGCTGGCCGTAGTGAACCACGAGGGTCAGATGGATACTGGCCACTACACCAACTTTGCGCGCTGCCACGACAGGGTGAGCTGTCAAAATGCCTAGAATAACCTCGCGGCTAATGCTTCGTCAGTGGTATCGATTCGACGATGAAAAGTGAGTGACATACAGTGTACATAATGAGGTGGAGGCTTATGTTTGCCGACTCTAGAGTGACACGCTCATCGTTGCAAGAGTGCCTCCGGTCTTCCGCATATATGCTCGTATATGTCAAGCGACATCTTAACTATCGAGCATCCGATGAACCTTCGACGATGCCAGAGGATGGCGAGCTTTTGCCAGACATGGAGGCTGTCGACCCAGTGCTGATGGACATTGTCGCGTCGCAGGATGATTCCGAATTGCTGCAATTGTTTGGAGAGGCCTAGTCCTTTATGAGCCGTGTGGCTGTATTTTTACCGCAATTTACTTGACAGCGCTCCCGTGGAGAACAATGACCGCCAGCACATCTACCGCTTTTTTGCGCGATCTGGTGTGGACTTCCCATCCGATATGGTGGTCCGAGATGAGGTGTGGCACGTGTATCGACCTCTGCTATAACTTATGAGGAAGCGTCGAATGTCCAGAACTCCACCCTGTGCGGTATAAGAGACGCTCGTCGTTGATCAGTCGTACGTACGCGCTCTCGCTGCGTTGTCGATTGCCCCCGTTAAGATAAGACAATTCTAATTGGTCCCGATAACACATTTCTGGGCATCAAATTATAGGTCCGTGATCTCACATGCCGCTTAGCCACAACCTCGACTGCTTAGGCTGACCGCTCTCCAGCACCCAATCGACCATGGCCGATTCTTCAAACCCCATCGAGGAATTGGTGCTCAAACTCCAATCCGCCTTCTCTCAGCTCCTCGAGCCCCAACCAAGCCTGAGCCCCGAGGCGGCAGCAGAGCACATCGTTTCCATCGCCAAAGCATACGTCGACGAGCACTCCAACGACCCGGTCGATCCGACCGCCGTCCGTCGGGGCTCGGGCCCGAAGCGAGATACGCCTGGGGCCGAAACGTTCTCTTGGTCGTTGTGGGAGTGTCTGTTGAAAGCGATCGCGGTATGGGATACGGACGAGCAGTTCAAGGAGAACCTCGATCGAACGATCGGGTTCGTAAAAGCGTTGCAGGCGCGACCCGAGGATGAGCTAAAGTGGACGATTTGGGGGGATGATACGAGTATCAAGTCGTTGCCACTTATCGGACCTAGTATGCGAGAGGCCAACAACGGTAAATCGTTCTCGGACGTGCGTCCAGCCCTCTCATATTTCTTCAACAGGTCCGTTTTGCTACTCTGGGCCTGATGACGACGTGTTCGACCGCCCAGAAGTCCAAAACGCGCTTGCCGGCGCGCCCCCCGCTACGCTTGTCAAAGACGAGAACATCGAACTCGCGTCCAAACGCCGCAAGGCCTGGCTCGCGTTCCAAGCGTTTATGGCCCGACTCTGGAGCGACGCCGGCCTCGAGTCGTTTGCCGTGTGTAGTGTGTGGGCCGCGCGGGAGGGGCTAGAAGAGTGGCCCGCTGCGCCTGCCTCTATCTTTGGTGGAAGCGAGAGCCCAGAGGAGCGCCCGGCGGGAGAAGACACGCCTGCGTATCGCGCGCTGATGGTCGAAGGTGCTGCTCTCTGGTTACGGTATGCGGCACCGCAGATGTACGCATGTACCAAGATATGGGGGCCAAACGGGAATCCGGACTGGGAGCGTAACCAAGGTGCACCTGGGAGCGGTGGGGAGAGATGGCAGGGTGTGGATGGGATGGACAAGGAGAAGCAGCGGTGGGCGCTCTGGAGAGAGGTGTTGAAGGATGTGATCGCTTGGTACGATAGGGAGGAAGTGGGAGGCCGCGGAAGTGGATGGAAGGTGAAGAAGGAAGCTACTGCAGCGCTGGAGGCGATGTATAACGCTCAGCAGAAGTGATCACATTGTAATAGTCGAATATTCGTCTCGGTTTTTGTATAGTACAAACCTCGCAATTTTTGGTAGTCGAGGAGAGGGTCTCTCCTGTCGGTCTGAAGCAGAAATAACGGGTTTCAACTCAGAGTATATGCACTCTTGCATCAACCCGATACAATCGGCGATTGGAAACGCAGGTTGTGCAAAAGGGTTAAGAAGCGGGTTTTATTTGGCTACATTTGTACAACAAACACCAACAGACCTTGACGCATATACCTGGTAAGAACGAGCACCGAGGGTAATACTACGAACTAAAATTAATCGTATATGACGTCGGCAGCACATGATGTCATTCGCCTGCTCCACCGGGCAGGCTCCATCAGACTACAAAACATGGCCCCAGACGGCCGACTCACCACCAATCTACACCCCTCCTCCTCCTCCTCCTCCTCCTCCTCCTCCTCCTCCTCCTCCTCCTCATACTTCAACAATTATTGCCATGTTCAGATCTCACCACTCTCGTCCTACTGTGACAGCCGCTGACGGCAGTCCGGTTGTCGCCCCCGCCCCCGCACGCTCCCGTTGGCTCAAGGGTTATCACGGCCGTAACGAACAGAACCACACAGCCGGTTTGCAGGTTGGTGCCTACACCTTATTCATTCTGTTTCTAATCCCCATCATTGACCACTATAGACCACACTCAATGACCCCAATGCCACCTCCGCTGAGCGTAACCAAGCAAAGACAGAGCTCAAGACCATGGTGAGCTTTTGATCGCTGTTGGATGCGACTAATCGCTGACCGCGTGATTCCTAGGGTCACAAAGAGGCTCATGTACCCATGTCCGTCAAGGTCAAGTCGATATTCCGCTCGAACAAGGCGAAACGCAATGCAGCCACCACTGATACCGCTCGTGTATAAATAATGTTTTAGTTGGGAGATTTCATACCACAGTTGTAGTTTAGTTTACCGTTTTTGTCCGGTCCCATATATCAAGTTGTCTGTCGCTGCGAAACGTGAATGGTAAATGGCGCTCGTTTTGGACGGAGCAAACACTGTGCAACTTGCCGAGGTCACGTGCATTTCCCAAATACATTTGATCCAAAATTTGACCACTACACTCACCCAATGGCTCGTCGAAAAAAGAATAGGACTCACCTCAAGGGGGGCATACCAGCCGAGGGGTCCACAAGCGCTGATGCAACTGGAGCGCCCAAATCCATCGTGGTCAAGCATGGGCAGGTTGGGCCAGCTCTGGCTCAGCTTGTGCGAGACTTGCGCAAAGTAATGGAACCGAACACTGCCAGTAGACTGCGGGTATGTCAGCTCTACTTGTTGTATACCCCGGTTTTTGATACCAAACATAGTGCTTGTAGGAACGAAAGCGAAACAAGTTGAAGGACTACTTGGTCATTGCACCTACACTGGGCGTGACGCATATTATTGCGCTTACACTCACACCTGTCGCCCCCTCGCTCCGTATCGCTCGTCTTTCTGCTGGACCTACTCTCAGTTTCCGAATCGAGAGATATAGTTTAATGAAGGATTTACTGAGTGCGAGCAGGCATTCACGAAGTATTGGTATGGAATACCTATCGCCTCCACTCGTAAGCACCCCATTAAAGCGCAACGTTTGGCCCATACTTAACCCACAATTTATTCAGCTTGTCCTCGCCTCCTTTCCTCAACCTGGCCCCAACAGCCCCCCTCACCTCTCCCTCGTCCAAAAATTCTTCCAAGCCCTCTTCCCCCCACTCTCACCCCACACAATCTCTCTCTCCTCCGCACGCCGCGTGATACTCGCCTCCTACTCCTCTACCAACAACACAATCTCCATCCGCCACTACCTCATCGGTGTCCGCGCACTCGGCGTCACCCGACATGTTCGCAAGCTGGTCGACGGCAAAACAACAACGCACCAGGTGCTCGACCTCGGCCGCGAAAAGGACGTTGCGGACTATGTGCTGCGACAGGCTGGAGAGCCTGGGCCGGATGGGTACGAGAGTGCGTCGTCGGCGGCGAGCGATGTGGAGGGGGAAGCTGGCGCTGCCGAGGTACATCTTGCTGGGGATTATGTGGGGCGGAATAATCGGGCGGGAGCGAAGCGTGCTGTGAAGCTTACGGAGATTGGGCCGAGGTTGGAGCTTAGACTTGTCAAGATTACAGAGGGTGTGCCAGGGAAGCAGGGTGCCGTGCTGTATCACGAATTTGGTGAGTCGAGAGTTGTTGAAACCTATAGACCGTCGTACTGACGTTTCCTTGCGATCAGTGAAAAAGTCGGCTTCTGAGAGTGCGGATCTCAAAAAGGCTGCGGTTGCCCGTGCCAAGCTCAAGCAGGAACGACGAGAAGAACAAGCTCGTAACATTGAAAGAAAAAAGGCAGCCAAATCACAGGGCCCTAAAACCAATGGTGATGATGAGGAGGAGGAAGACGCCAGTGGGGATGAACAGCTGGAGGAAGCTGAGGGTTCAGACATGGATGAATGGGACGAGGACCAGGATGTGAGCGAGGGAAGCGATGGAGAGGGAGAGTCCAGCGAGGACGAACCCATGCCGGAACCACCGCGGCCAACCAAACGGTCTCGCCCACTCGGCGGCGGCTCCAAAGGTAAAATAAAAGTTTGAATACGGCATATCTATTCATGAATTGGACTTTTGGCGGAGATGAAATGGCACGTGACTCCCTGGGATATTGTTTTGAAGTAAACGACCACTGCAACTGAACTGTATATACTCCCGCTCCGAGACGCAAAACTTTTGGGGACTCTACAATCATGCTACACAGCTCCTCAACCACCTCCTCACCAGACTTTCAATGGAAGCATCATTTGATGACCTTCAGAGTCACTTCGCCAGGGGTCTAAAACAAGCATGGTTATCAATGTTATCTCCATCTTGTTAATCTCGCTCTCGACGGTGGCAGCTACTTGTGTATCTTGTGCGATTATAATAAATAGGGCTATTTTTAGTGCAAACCACGACCTAGCTCGTAGACATTTTCTAGTACGAGAGCGTATGTTGCTTGGACTGGTTGAAACTCACATATGGACGGGGTAAGCACTGATGGCATTGCATCTTAAAAGTTCTTAACACTCCCTCCCCCGTAGGGTCATATTCTTCGTCCCACCCCTGGTATATCTTATTTCTCCAGCCCTCTCCCTTTTTGGCAGTCCCTGCGACATCATCAAGATCGTCGGCTCCGCTGGTCCCTTGCAGGACACTTTTGGGCCATTACCTTCGCCGTGATAACCTATATTGGCCTCGTCAAGCCTCTAGACTCTATCATTGTCCAGGCGGAGCACATTTGGTTTGGAATTGGCTTGGGAATATACACCGTCGCGGCTGCGGTGAGCCTTGGGATGTGGACGATTGGCGGCGAGACGTACGTCGGTGATTATTGTGCCTTTGTGAGTGCCCTCCTTATCGATTTGGTAAGGGAGAGAGGGAGCTCAGGTATAGCGAACTTACCAACCTTGTCCCTCGGTGCATAGTCACCCCTCTTCATTTCACCAGCTCCACTAACCCGATCTGACGGTGGACTCGTGGTCTTGATCGTCATCCTCGCCATATCCCTCCGCCTACACGTATTTCTCCGGCACAGGCGTCGGGACGTGCGCGGTTCCCAACACACGATATCCACAGGAACCGAAAGTGGGCAGCTCCCTGGGTGCGCCAAGGAATCCGGGAGTGGCCTTCGGCAGGCCCCGAGTCTGGGTCTGTTGTTGAATCAAATGACCGCCTACGACCGGACAGTCGGCCAAGGCTCTGGCTCAAACGAGCCATTACACGAGAACATGACAGACTTCATCAGCCGCAAAGCCCGTATACTCATACTATTATTTCCGCTATCGGTGGGTTCAAATCTCCAAGTTGTTCAGCATTTCAAACTGAGAACGGCTCGCGTAACAAGTACACGATTCTAGCAGTTGTATCATTAGTCAAATTAGGGTGCAATGCGGCACACCCACAGCAGAATCTTGTATTAAACGTAGTTGGACGTTGGGCGCTCTTTTTGCAAAGTGGCTCGGATGCTTTGACTTATGGGTGGGCAGGTGCCCGGCTAAAACAGGCAATACACAAAGATTGGAGGCGCGCAATGAGCATGGATGTAACGTAAATGGAGATCATTATCTTCTCTTTTGATGTTCCGCTCGCATTCGTCATAAAATCTCAGCCTCTCTGATGATTAAGATGACGCATGTACAATGCATGTCTAGGGTCAGAGATTGAAAGGCATGTATTTCAGTACAAAATGGAGATCATGTAAGGAGTAATCATAATGAAGAAAACCGAAGCCCTAAAGAACAACCGTAGCCGTGGAATACAGGATAAAAACTTAAGCGTCGACCTCGAGCGTCTTGGAGCTAACGCTTAGGGGAGGAATAAAGAGCTAGAGGTGGCGGTTAGCTCAGGAACATAGGGGGTCCAACGTGTGGGCCACTTACACGTTGCTTGATCCCACCAGCCGAAGGGAGGCGAGTAATCCCATTGCTCAGCCATGCGTCTACTTCAGCGGCAGCGCCTCGTCCCTCGCTGTCAAGCGAAAAGATTAGGAAACCAGTCTCAAAACTTAAACTTTGGTCAAACGTACTTGATACCCCAGACAATCAGAGATTGGCCTCTACGGCAATCGCCTGCAGCAAAGACACCATCAATATTTGTCGAGTATTTCTGAAGCGAACGAATGTGAGAAGATCAGTACTCCTATCCAATATCTTTCGATCAATCGACTACTCACCTTTGGCGGAGTTTGAACGTTCCCTCGACCATCGAGTTTCACGCCCATTTTTTCGACTGGCTCTCGTTGGGGACCCAAAAATCCGAGAGCAAGGAAAACAAGTTGCGCTTGGAAGAACTTTTGCGATCCTGGGACCTCCTCCATCTTCCAGCGTCCTCCGCTGTCTTTGGTCCACTCGACACGGACGGTGTTCAGCCCCTTGAGCTTGCCCTCCTCATCGACCACGAAATCCTTAGTTGAAATACAGTACTCGCGAGGGTCTATAAGTACCGATTAAGATATGCCTAAAAGAGTAGATGGAACCCACATACCGTTCCCGAAATGCGCAGCGACTTCGGTATGCCCATAGTCAGTCCGGAAGATCCTACAGTAAATATTTTGGTCAGCCAGTGAAATTAACATTGCGATTGATTGATAGCTTACCGAGGCCACTGTGGCCATGGGTTATCGCGGCCCCGAGACGCAGGAGGCTTGGGTAGCAACTCGAAATTGGTGACAGACTTGGCTCCATGGCGCATAGAGGTGCCAATGCAATCGTTACCAGTATCACCACCCCCGATAACAATAACGTCCTTTCCGCGCGCGTTGATGTATTTGCCGTCCTGGAGCTCAGAATCGAGCAGGGAAGCCGTATTGAGCTATCACACGGGTTATATCAGATAAACATAGATAATCTTGGTTTGGATAATTTAGACAAACCTGGAGGAACTCCATCGCAAAGTGGATACCATCGGCGTCTCTGTTTGGGATTTTCAGGTCGCGAGGCCAGGTTGCACCAGTGCAGAACACCACTGCGTCATTTGCAGCCTTCAGGTCCACGACATCGATATCCACGCCTACATTCGCGTTCGGGACAAAGGTCTGGCCAAACCGTCAGCATATGAGACACAATCCCCTGCTAACCGACGTACAATTCCCTCCTCAGCCATCAAATCGACGCGCCTCTGGACAATCGCCTTGTCGAGTTTCATGCTGCAAAAGCGTAAGAATACTGAAACGCGCACCAGATCCGAGAGAACGTACTTCGGGATTCCATACATCAACAATCCACCCATTCGGTCGTTGCGATCGTAAACAGTCACGGCATGCCCCGCCTTGTTGAGCTGGTCGGCACATGCGAGACCTGCAGGACCAGAACCGATCACGGCGATTTTCTTGCCAGTGCGGAACGATGGTTTGGTGGGCTTCATCCATCCCATCTCAAAGCCCTGTAAACAAGGCGACGTCAGCCGGTCAATGACCATAAGCCGGAATGAATCCTAACCTTGTCGATGATGGCGCACTCGATACTCTTAATCCCAACGGGCTGTTCGTTGATACCCAAAACGCAAGCACCCTCGCAAGGTGCGGGGCAAACACGGCCCGTAAACTCGGGGAAATTGTTCGTCATCAGCAACCGGTTCAGAGCGTCTCGCCATTGGCCTTTGAACACGAGGTCATTCCATTTGGGGATGATATTGGAGATCGGACATCCAGTGTCGGACTGGCAGAACGGGATACCACAGTCCATGCACCGCGCCGATTGATACTTGAGTTCGCTCTCCGTCAAACGGCTCGAGATTTCCTTCCAATCCTTGACACGTTTGCGCGGGGGACGGTATCCTTCACCGAGCCGCTTGTACTTCATGAAACCGCGAGTCTTGTCGAGTTTGGCCATACGGGTCTTGGTCGTCTGGTCGTCAATCGTAGAGTCTTCGACGTCGACGACAGCCGGCTCGTTTCGGCGAGTAGGTATAAGCTGAGCGTTCGAAAGGCTGGCAGCGAGAGGTTCCTTTGGCAAGAGCACATCCTCGAGAGTTTCAGATGCCAAGTCGACCTGGCTGGCGGTGTGGGACGGGACGAGGTCGATGAAACTCTGCTTCTTTCTCTCCTCCTTTTCGCGAGCGGCCTTCTCCTCGAGCACACGTTTGTAGTCGAGAGGCATGACTCGGACGAAGAAGGGGAGCAAGCGGTGGAAGTCCGCGAGCACACGATTGGCGACCTCGGATCCGGTGTAGTGACGGTGGTCCTCGACGAGGCTACGGAGAGCAGCAATCTCGCGCGGGTCGGTGACCTTGCCGAGCTCGACCATCTCTTGGTTGACCTTGGGCGCAAAGGTATGGGCCATGTCCAAGACGTACGCGATACCTCCGCTCATACCAGCAGCAAAGTTGCGCCCTGTGGTGCCGAGAACGACAACGCGACCACCCGTCATATACTCGCAGCAATGATCGCCAGTTCCTTCGATGACGGCGTTTGCGCCCGAGTTGCGGACAGCGAAACGTTCGGCGGCAATACCACGAATAAAGGCTTCGCCGGCAGTGGCACCGTACAAGCAAACGTTGCCGACGATAATGTTCTCCTCGGCTTTGAACGTCGACTGCTTGGGTGGATACACGACGAGTCGTCCACCCGACAGACCCTTGCCGACGTAGTCGTTCGCGTCACCCTCGAGCTCAATTGTGATACCAGGTGCGAGGAACGCTCCGCAAGACTGGCCAGCCGAACCGCGCATGAGAATGTGAATAGTGTCCTTGGGCAAGCCCTCCTCGCCATAGTGCTTCGAAACACGGTACGAGAGCGTTGTGCCGAGAGCGCGGTCCGTGTTGACAACGTCGCACTCGATGTGAACGGGGAGCCCCCGAGTTAGCGCGAGCTCGGCCTCGTCGATAAACTTGTTGTCCAGGCGGATGTAGAGCTTGTGGTCTTGCTGACGAATACGGTAGGTAGCAGCCCCGGGACGCATTTGCCATGCTGGCTTGAGAACTGGTGAAAGGTCTAGGCGCGCAGTCTTGGGGGTGCGCAACGATTCATCCACCTTGAGCATGTCCGCACGTCCGACCATTTCATTGATCGTGCGGAATCCAAGTTTCGCCATGATGCCACGAAGCTCTTCGGCCAGATAGTAGAAAAAGTTGATAACTTGCTCGGGTTGGCCCGCAAACTTGGCCCGAAGCAAGGGGTCCTGGGTCGCAATACCGACCGGGCATGTATTCACTAAAAGCAAAAAGATCAACTTCCTAAGCTTGAATACGCTGCGGAAACACTTACAGTGGCACTTCCGCATCATAATGCACCCCATAGCAATAAGAGGAGTAGTCGCAAAGCCCCATTCCTCGGCTCCCAACAAGCATGCGATCGCGATATCACGGCCAGTGCGGATTTGTCCATCCGTCTGCACAGTCACTCGACCACGAAGATCGTTGAGCACGAGCGTCTGGTGAGTCTCGGCCAACCCGAGCTCCCACGGCAATCCGGCGTACTTGATACCAGTCCAGCGCGACGCTCCCGTTCCGCCATCGTGTCCAGAAATTAGAATATGATCGGCTTTGGCCTTGGCTACACCGCTCGCGACAATTCCGACGCCTACTTCCGAGACCAGTTTGACCGACACGCGAGATCGAGGGTTCGAGCACTTCAAATCATAGATGAGCTGCTTGAGGTCCTCGATACTGTAAATGTCGTGGTGTGGAGGGGGAGAAATCAGGCCAACACCCGCGGTCGAGTGCCGAGTACGAGCGATAGAGCCAGAAACCTTGTGCCCCGGAAGCTCTCCACCTTCACCAGGCTTAGCACCCTGCGCCATCTTGATTTGAAGTTCGTCCGCGTCAGCGAGATAGTTGCTCGTCACACCGAAGCGTCCACTCGCAACTTGCTTGATAGCAGAACGCATCGTATCGCCATTGGGCAGAACCTGCGAACGCTCCGCATCCTCGCCGCCCTCGCCAGTGTTAGACTTTCCGCCGAGACGATTCATCGCAACCGCAAGTGTGGAATGAGCCTCCATAGAAATGGATCCATACGACATCGCCCCAGTCACGAACCGACGGACAATCTCGTTCCAGGGCTCGACCTGCTCGACAGGGATAGGGGTAGCGGCCTCGTACTTGAAATCGAGAAGGCCGCGAAGCGCCACTTGCTTGGTCTGTTCGTAGGAGTTGCGACTATACGCGTCATATGCAGTCTGGTTCCGCTCGCGGACCGCGTCCTGGAGATTCGCAATGCCGGCCGGGTCGTTGATATGCGCCTCCCCACCATCACGCCAGTGGTACTCCCCGGACTCCGGCATTCCCGGCGGAAGAATGGTCTCGCGCGAAGGGTACCCGCGCTCGTGGAGCTCAAACGCGTCCATCGCCAGCAAGTCAAACGTCGCGCCCTGGATTCGGCTGGCCGTACCGGTAAAGGACCGGGAAACGACTTCATTGTGGAGCCCCAGCGCCTCGAAGATCTGTGCACCCTTGTAGGATTGTAGGGTCGAGATACCCATCTTGCTCATAACCTTGAGGATACCATTATCGGTCGCCTTGTGGTAGTTCTTCAACAGTTGGTCCAAAGTTTGCTCGCCCTTCACACTGAAACACATGGTACGTAAAACAATGAGCCTCGTGTTGCAAACACAATAGGGTTAATCATTACTCACATACGCTCCCGGCTAACCTTGTGAATAACCTCCATCACGAGATACGGGCAAACGGCATCGGCGCCATATCCCACCAATACACACAGATGATGTACCTCCCTAGCCTCGCCAGTTTCGACAATCAAAGCGACCTTGGCACGTTTCTTCTGGAGGACGAGATGATGGTGGACGGCCCCACAGGCAATAAGTGCGCTCAGGGGAACTCGATCCTTGCCAACAGCTCGATCGGAGAGAATAACAACTTTTTGTCCATCGTCGATGGCGCCAGTCGCCTCGTTGCAGACACGATCAAGAGCGGCATGGTAGCCAGGCAATCCCTCGGATTTGGGGAACGTAATGTCGATGGTATGGGACGACCACTTGGGGTACGCAGTGCTAAGGTTCTTGAGGGCGTTCATCTCCTTGATCGCAAGAACGGGCGACTTGAGAACGATACGGTGGCATTGTTCGGGCTTCATCTCGAGAAGGTTGCCTTCGGGTCCGACGTACGCCTCGAGGGACATGACGATGCTCTCGCGAATAGGGTCGATCGGTGGGTTCGTAACTTGGGCGAAGAGCTGGCGGAAATAGTCGTAGATAGGGCGCGCCTGAGTAGCCATGCAAGCGAGGGGAGCGTCGTTGCCCATAGATCCAAGTGCCTCCTTGCCCTCCGAAACCATGGGAAGCATGAGCAAGCTGAGCTGCTCGACGGTATAGCCAAAGGCGAGAAGTTTGGGATCGGCAGCAAGAACAGAATCGTCGATAACTGCGTCGATGGACATGGTGCGCTGCACACGCTTGACGATCGTAGGAAGGTGGAGTAGATTGCCTTCGACCCAAGACGCAAAGTTCTGCTTGCGCGCCGTCGTCCGCTTGAGCTCCTTGTCGTCAACGACTCGACCCTCGACTGTGTCGACGAGAAGCATGCGGCCGGGCTTGAGACGGCCCTTGGAAACGACTTTTTCGGGCTCGATGTAAAGAGCGCCGACCTCGGAAGCGCAGACCATGATGTCCTCGTTCGTGATGATGTATCGGCAAGGGCGGAGGCCATTGCGGTCGAGGTTCGCGCCACAGTAGCGGCCATCGCTAAAGGTAAAGAGCGCGGGACCGTCCCAAGGCTCCTGTACGCAAGCCGCCCAGTTGTAAAACGCGCGCTTCTCGGGCTCCATGAGATCATTGTCTTGCCACGCCTCGGGGATCATCATCATGACAGCTTCGGGAAGGGAGACAACGCCGTTGACCACAAGCAGCTCGAGGACATTGTCGAAAGCAGCAGAATCGGAGCCTCCGTTTTCAATAATGGGGTACAAGAGGCTCAACTCGTCGCCAAAGTGAGCCGACTGGAGTACACCTTCGCGCGCACGCATCCAGTTTTTGTTACCACGGACGGTGTTGATCTCGCCTGAAACAAATGTAAGAAAAAATTGGGGCTTGAATTATGCAGCTTACCGTTGTGGGCGGCCCACCGCATCGGCTGGGCGCGATCCCAGCTCGGGAACGTGTTGGTTGAGAACCGAGAGTGGACGAGCGAAAAGTGGGACTTATACAAGACATGGTTCAGATCGTGGTAATAGTTGTATACCTGGGGAGGGGAGAGCTGGCCCTTGTAGACGATGTTGGAGGTTGAGAGCGAACAGATGTAGAACCACCTGGCCAGCGTGCTAGATCAGGGTCTATCAGTAATTAGCCCTGAAGAAGCGCTAGTCACTAACATAGTATGCGTCGCATGCTTGCGCAGAACGTAGAGTTGGCGCTCAAAGACGCGGGTGTCAAATGGGCCGTTCTGGCTGGTCTTTCCGTCTCCGTAGTTCTGACGGAGGACGACAAACGGCTGTAGGATCGCCGGCTCCTTGCTGCCAGACGCAGGCCCCAGGATGCTGCCGTCGGTCGGGACCTCACGCCAGCCTAGCACACGGAGGCCGAGGTCCTGGGCGAGCTTGGTGAAGATAGACTTGTGGGATTCACGCTCCGACTCGTCCTTGGGGTTGAAGAAGATGTTGCCGACAGCATACTTGCCCGGCTCTGGCAGCGTGCAGCCGATCTCGCGCTCGGCCTCTCTAACCATGAACTGATGCGGGATGCCGGTCATCACACCGGCTCCGTCGCCGTCGCGGCTGTCTGCGCCCGTCGCCCCACGGTGGGTCATCGCGCACAGCAGCGAGCGGGCGTCGGACACAATCTTGTGGCTCGGCTGGCCCTTGATATGGCATATAAAGCCCACACCACACGCATCTCGCTCGTTCTCATTCGAGTACAGGCCAGACTGCGCTGGCAGCGAGCCCGCCCAGGACTCGGGGTCGCGCTCGACGGCGTCAAACCCGTTGGGCTCTGCATCGTCTGATACGAGTGGAAGGGGGGCGCCGTATGGAATTTTGGCGGAATCCGAGCTCGAGGAGCTCCCGCTAGGTGCAATCATTGTGCGATTTACTGTAGTAGAGAAACAGGAGCGGTGAGGAGACCCCTATCCTCAGCGACGAGCGACGAAGAGGGGAGAGGTGGTGGTTAGAGTCGAGAATTTTGGAACGATGCGGGGTTGATGAAGGGGGGCCAATCAGGGCACGGCGAATTTCGGGTTTGCGATCTCTTCGGCTTTTCGGATGATCACCACGAAGTGATCTTCATCAACTCGTACAAACAAATCCCGAAGATTTGCATTCATCCTCTTCTTACTGGTCAGGCAGAGCAAGAGTCGTAATTATGTATTCGGAATTTAATCCGTTCATATACTACGATCAACCCGCACCTGCAATGCGGACCACACCTACAGCGTACGAGCCCTAGCTCAACACCCGAACCAGTCCGAAGGCCCAGGTCCAACGCATGCCAATACAGGCCGACCGGCTTCGGCCCGGACATGTTTCCGATAATCTCGTCACCACCTCCCTCGAAAGCGTGGCCAGTTCTTATTGTATTTCGGAGCCGCATCGGCATAGTCGCAGACGCTGTACAGGTATGATAACGATCCTGGGCTCAAGGGATAATTCGGCCGCGGAGATATTCGCAATGGATTTCACAAGCCGGATATACGGGATACGAACCAAAAGCAGGTTTCAAAGTCAGAGGTAGGCAGCAAGAGGCAAGGCTCTATGCGCACTGATAAGCCCGTTATCTATGGTGATGATCACTTCATCGCACGTGACACTCCTTCCTGATCAAAATGGTCACGAGTGCCGACGGGGGGAAGGGCGATTTGGGGCAACCCCCCCCCCTTCTCATGGTTAGTCATTGCAAAAGCAATGCATGCGAGAGGCTTACAACTGGATTATTTCGCTAGAGCGCTTTCAGCTGTTCGGCGGACTTTGTGTGCTCACCCCCAAAGTTGCTTGACATTCTCACCTCGCAATTTGTGTATCAAAGCCCCAGAAATAACCCAGCTCTTTGGCTCCGAGTACTGTCCTTGTACATGCGTTTGATTCGGCAGCCACACGCTCTAGAGCGCCTATCGGACAACATGGACTGGTGACAAGGGCTGTGGCTCGTTGAAGGTCACCCCTATTTATACCTTGGCTACTAGTTGTGGCCCAGGAACTGCCTTTTCTATACACGTGGTGCAGATCTTGTTGAGTACTCATCGAAGCATATATGACTCTATCTTCCATGTTCGAAGAAACACACCGCTTAACCTTGCAGCATACACTCTAGTTCTATAGCTAGAAGGCTTAATACCCGATCCCCAGTCTAGCCTCTGTCATCCTATCAGGCCAATGAAGATCGGGGGTTCACTCGGGACCTCGTGCCTACCGGGCCGCATCAATGAGCTGCCATAACGAAAGCCCCGCGCGACGTGTCGTCTGCGTGCTGTGGGCCAAGGCCGCCCATATCTCAAGCCGCTGTGCCGAAACTTAATAACAAAAGGAGCGCGCACTACTGCGCGCGGGAACGCATGTCCTCGTTACTGCGCCCTTCCTCGATGAATCTGAGCTTGAGTGATGAACACCCGGGCAACAGGAATGCCACGTTTAGTGCCGAGGCGGAACCGAACCACGCCCGGTCTTTTTCACGCGCTCAGAGTACTAGGATGTAGATCTCTGCTTTCTCGGTGGGTGCTACACTTATTAGGGTAGTGTTTCTCAACCCGGAGATCTACGTTCTGGGCAAGTTGCCACCCGAGTCACTCGTTCAACCCCGACATTATCTGGAATCATCACGTCCTCGGATCTAGGCGCACACGACCGCGCGCCCATCAAAAATATTCTGGTATTTCTCCACCGATTAATCACGCCGAGTGCGGAGTGCGGAGTACGACCCAATCCGGCTACTTAATCAGGTCCTGGGACACGGCACGGGTTTGCCTAGGATGGTTTGGGTGTGCCAACGGGTTCCGTGCCTACGAACTACCGCCACCGACCTAGCCGAACCCGCACATCATTGCCAAGTGCTGAGATCGGCAAGGGGTGCCGTCTTGGGCAGCCTGATACCTTGTATTCATTCCGGGAAATTAGCCTCACTGATTAGGTATTAGGTAGGCGATACGTCAGACGCGGCATTGGCAAGGTCGCCGACGGCGTTGATACGGTTAAGGGGTTCCTCGCGAGGCGCCCCTCATCGAATCAGGCGGTCCAGCACCTTCAGGATCCTGGCCCAGACTCTTCGAGAACAAGATCTCTTGGGGCCTCGTTTTGGGGCCGATCAAATGTGCATGGCTGATTTCAACCACGTTATGCGTCCAAAAAGGATACCAACTTCTAGGACAGAGTCGTATAGGAGTCTGAAAATGCACAAAAAAGTAGGTCTGAGTACGAACCGTAATAGAGAGGTACAAGTGGGTCCTATGGCGCGGGATGAAATCGCTGAAAACAGTAAAGTTTTGGCCAGCATATACCCCTCAGTCTTCTTGGTGAAAAGCCCGTATGTCTGGGAGAACGCGACTCGCGAAGCTACCCAGCGCTCCCCCAGAATCGAGCACCCACACCGCAGCCGTCAACGGTCGGAGTTTCAACAACGCTACCCGATCACGATAAGGCGACCTTGCTTTTCCTTACTTCACATACGGCAGATTGATCGCGCTCTACGGCGGTCGCGCGAATCGATCTGGATCGCTCTGTTCACCAAAGACGTATGATGCTCGGAGCCTGAGTGGCGAAATATATGCTCTCATGTGGGGCAATCCGGAGATTGGCGCCACATGGTGAATTTCATCTCAAGGGCGTGGTCCGTAGAAGGAGAACCCAAATGCGTACAACTACAGCGCTTGCCTGTGCCTTGTAAACACGCCTGAGGGCGAGCTAACTGCTGTCAGACGCCTAGATTTGTTGGACGTAAAAACATAATGAAGTCACCTGCAGAAGATACGATATGAGTTATCGTATCCAGGGACGCGAGATATTCATTTGTGGGGGTTGGCTCGACGTCATTCTTACCGATAAACTTTCTCTTGCTAGCCTTTGTGCGACACGCGCCTGAAACTTGCGCAGCCACAAAGCCCATTGGACGCTCGGTCATGGCGTTTGGTCTAGGCTTCGAATAGCAATGATGGCTTGTATTGTGCGGGGTGTTTACATGCGGGTCGCTCTGACGTATTTTCAAGAAATCAGGGTGGCCCAAGAACAGCTTCCGTTTAGGATGACCTTGTGACGCTCCTTAGGCTGCCGCGGAGCCTAGGCACCACCCAACGCCCCTCCCTAACCTTGGTTAGCCCATCCGGTAACTGATGATTAAACCATCATATTTGTACAGGGACCATATTTCACATAGCTGGGTATGTTCTTCCATCCTTTAATCACAGTTACCTATAGAGTAAAGTTGGGTCGAGATTGCTGGTAGACTTCACATTTCAACACGGTTCTCCTACCGATACCCTGGGGGATCGTCGCTGGGCCATCTACCCAGCAGTGCGGCGAGTGACCCTTTGCCGACAAAGCTAAATCAGCTCTTGGGGGTAGGAACAGCAAACTCACATTTTTGGATCAGGCGTTGCGCTGCTAGGGTTTGACTACCCCACATATCACCGAGCTCCAAGTCGCAAGTCGCATCATGTTTTTTTCTGCAATCTCTTCTCGATATGCTCGAACACTGCCTAGACAAGATTCTCAGCCGTCTAGACCTTCTGATGTTGAGGCGAACGTGCTTGTCTCTCATTGACAAGCAATTCCCAAGTGGGTGGCACTGGAGGCTCGATATCCAGAAATCAAATACTGGGTTTCCTTCGAGGTTAACCGCTTTCCCGAGCCTTGCAATGAGGTTCACCATGCGACATGTGTTGAATCTCCGACGTGTGAGGGTTCACACTTACCTCATCCCAGGACAAGCTCTTCTTTGAGATACGGTTGCAGAACTTACTGCCTTCTCACCACAGCGTCGGGCGCATCGTTGCTCTCACTGGCAAATTTGCCGATCTTCATGTGCCTCCCACTCCTGGAAACCCATCTTGCGTTTTCACTTCTGCCAATAATTTGGTTTACTCGCTCTGAGAGGTTGGCCGTGCCCACAAACGTACTCGCCAGGCATGACTTCCTAATCCCGGGGGCTCGCGCGACCCCGTTCGTATAAAAGGAGCGCATTGAACGATGCTGGTTTCCTCGGCCCTATCCCCCGCCAGCGATTTCGTGTGGACCTTTTTGGTCGCACACGTACCTATACCTTTTCCTTTTTCAGATTCTTTCCAAGTGTTTGCTTCTGTGCCCCATGGCTGGGCAAGAGCAATTGCCAGTGAGTCACGTTACAAACTCAGCTCGCGCGGCAATCCAGACTCACTCAATTCAAACTTTGCCAGGTGGGTACGCGCGTGTACTATTATGACGACACAGGTCGTGAGTCCTACGGGCAAGTCAAGTCATTCGAACTTGCCCCGGACGTGAGCACGCTCGCCCCTACGGGAGTCGCCCCTATCTAATTCCGGCTTGTGTTAGGGAACCAAAATTGCGCGCATTCGTCTAGAAGTTAGTGGGTCTATGGTGGCCTTGCCGTGAGTTCGTGTACCTAACCTCCACGGGACTAATATGAAATATTGACTTAGTCTTGCGTTCGTGACTATTACCTCGTCCTCAAGAGCAGACGTTTTGATTACCATCAATTAATCAAAGAAGGCTCTGCACAAGGACAAAACGTCAACGCAGTTCATTGCGTCTGGTTCACCCATAGATCTTTCTTCTAGTACTTATGTATCGCATCCGGACGGACGTGGGCAGGAAAGGACAATATCCTGCAACACATCCGGATCAGACTGTACCCACTGTGCACCTTGTATCTTGCCCGGTAAATTGTTTGGTTTGACACCATTTCAGACTGGAACAATTTCTTTATTTATTGAAAAACTTGGCCTGACCCGTTGATTCGTGTGGAAAGAGGGCATATATGCAGATTCTCAAGCCGGCCCCGGCGCCGCATATATCGGCGTTTAAGGTGCTCCTTCTCTTCCTTCATAGGGTACAAGGGCACCGAACAAGAATATTAGCTTCGTTTCGACCTCTGATGATCTGCGAAGCGCAAGAGTAACTTGTGCGAAACAAAACAATCGATGGGTGATCGTCCCCAGTCGGCATGTGTCAATGTTTCAGTCGAAAACTATCATTATCATGGTGATGCGATGAGGCCTCGTATTACAAAAAATGAAGAATCCTCTAGAATGTTTGGATAATAAGCCAACCGTTGTTACCTGGCGGTAAACACGCATCGTAAGGAGTGGCTTATATGCATTGCCACCCAGGGAGTTACGCCACACTAATTCGCGTCGGGGCTGTAACCTGGCTCCCCGTGGCAGCAGCGGTCACCCTGAGAAGTGACCAGGCTTGTCCGGGGGCAGACGGTTATGGTCTGTGGCCGCGGTGTATTCACGCTGCGGCTGGCTGTTGTGCGCGTTGCGATCACGCCATGTAAATAACAGGAACGGAGGTTGGCGGTTGAAAGCTGGATTTCGTGGGATTAAACCTTCTCAGATAGAGCGTGAATCAACTTACGTAGGGGAAAGGTTTGCCGCATTGTTAATAGCTCCGGCTAGTCCTACATTGGTAGGTGAAGCTGGATCTAGGATCGGCAACATAGGGGCGAATCGAATTGAAGGGCTGTAAATTATTATGAATGCGCCGTATATGACATACAGGCGCAGGAGCGGATGAGGTATTAGGAGTAACTCTAGCCAGAGCTGAGATAATTTAAGATGTTCGGTATGATATGGCCGAGGATCGCGGTGGGGAACGAGTGAATTGAAATAGAGCAAGAAAGGTTCTACTAACAGACAAGCCTACACCGCGATACCTCCAGTCGCCTCCCAGACCACAAATGCGGCCCCCCACGGTCCCACTCGCCCAATAGTACGTAACGCGGTATGCAATCTTCGGTAAGGACTAGAGTCCGAGTCGAATGCTGACGATGCAGGGCTCCTAAAAAAGTACAGGTATCCCTCTTCCCGCGCGGTCTCCCTCAGCACATTGAACGCGGACAGCGTGCGAGTCCAGAGGGGGTCTCGAGGTGGAGGCGTTAAACTTGCCCCAGGTGGGTGAAGGGGCGATCCGGGGGAGGCTATGCGCTCGGCTCGAATGTGAGACTCGTTTATGTGAAGAATACGACGAGAAATATCAAACGGCCTCCCGATGATCTCGTGCCCAATCCCGCCCACCACTCCTCCGGCGACTAATATCAAGCTTTGAACAATGCGGTCTGTCCCAGACAGAGGTCCCCAAGTTTTCGGCCGATCCTCGCCGAGCGCGTGTGCTGCTCGAGCCGCCACCTGCCTAGATAGGTCGAATACGGCAAAGAACAGAGCAAAACCTACCATATGGCCAAAGTTAACGAACAATAAGGGTTTAGAGTGAGACGCTTACCGCAGACGTCTTTGGCACAACTCCAGCCCCACCCCTCCCATCCTCGACCAGCCATATCCCCGACCTCCCTCATCCACTCGCGGATTTCTCGAGCTTCACGGCGAGATGTGATTTTGCTTTGTCGTATGTTTGGCTGACTCGAGTCGATGAATACATCCTTCCACGCCTGCCTCCACCCCTTGATGCTGGTCTGGGGGCCGGTCGTACCGCCCTCCAACAAGAGCCTGACGTTCTCGGCAGGAGCGCCAGCAACCGCATGAACAGCTCCAGCGGTAGCCCCCGCTACTGCAGAGGCAGCAGTACTGTTTGGGTATACACCGTCTCGGTGGGCTGCGTCGTAAGTGACAGAATAGGTCGTAAACAAGAGGGTTCCCAGGCAGGTGTTGACAAGCAGGGGTGGAACAAAGTGCCGGGGTAAAACCAATAACTGGAGAAGAGTGTCAATCAAAATATGAGAATATTTCAATAGACCATGCTCACGCCCTGGGTTCGGACCAGATTCCAAATAAAACTGGACGAGAGGCTTGTCCCCTCTGAGGCCGCCGCATGACGTAAAGAGGTCCAACCGCTAACTGCCCAAAGATCAAACCAAAGCGACTCAGTTGAATTCACACACGCCTCACTTTTTGTTGGACGAAAGAGCCTCATAGGTCTAAAGACGTAATTAGGCTGCCTGTACCGAGTAACGAACTCAACACAAACCTTGAGAAGTACAGGCCAGCGCCCCGGGCTGCAGTTCTTGCCAAAGCAGCATAAACCGAGTTTGAAGACTCGGAACTTTTTGTCTCATCGTCACCCTTGGCTGTAGACTGCGGTCGGGGTGAATTCGGCATGGGAAATGGGGAAACGATGTCCACCAATCACCATCAACGTCATTAGCGCCCGGAATGTTAGTATCTAACCTTAATTTAGCCTCCTATAATTTAGATTGCCGGGTTTGGTGGATCGCACCGACTCACGCACTACCCCCCACGAACCTTGGAGAATAAGGGGGATGACGATATTACCGCTCATATGTATAGGGAAAACAAGCTATATGAGTTAGGGGGCTTATAATCTGAGCTGAAATTCATGCCGAGCCACACTCCGACAACGTGTACAACTTGGAGTTCGATGCCATTGTCCGGCTCAGTTACCCGTTGCTGGTCATGGAAAGGGGGTGTATGCGTTGAGACCTCACTTTCAGCCAAGGTCTCGTGAACACAAGAACCAACGTTTGTATAGAATTGTTAGGGGAACTGTATTAACTGTGCATACACAGGAGCCAATGAAAAACAGATTGGAATTCTTTATGATCGAGACTGCGAAAAAGGGGCTGATCTAATGGCAGCGCTCGTTCTCCGCCGACCGGTTACATGGAGTCGTAGGTGTAGCAGAGGCGTCCACCGGAGAAGCCAGTCACCCTAGGGGCATTAAGAGATGAGCTAGGGTGGGCATAGCCTATGAAGTCACCTACCTATCGGTATAGTTGCCAGTAATAGACATGACCTGCTCGATGGGCACATCGGCAGCCTCCATTCCGGAAACAGGGAGGAGGGTCTTGGTGCTGGCGAGGGGGTAGACACCTATTGAATAGGGGATTAAGTTAGCGGTCGGATGGGGAGAGTTGCTGGCTGGGCTTGAACCTACCAACTGGGTACTCGTCGTAGCGAGGGAGATCCTGAACACTACCACCGTAGAAAGAGCGAGCGTTGGCCGGGCGGCGAGCTTGCCAGCGAGCCCAGGTGCGGTCCAATTGCTAGAAGGGGGGGTGAGCAAGAGATCACTCGATAGGCCAGGTATCGAGCACTCACGCCGTGGTGCAACCAGAACAGAGGGTCCGAGGGGGTTGGCGAGGGATCAGACATGTCACTAAATTTTGACCCGTGTATCAGCACTCCTATCCATGGAACAACTCTCCAGATGCACGCACCCTCCCATCATGAGGTGAATAGCGTTGTGGACGCCTTGAACACGGGGACCTTCTAGAGCGGCGAAAAACGCAGCAGAATCACCCTCGAAGTTGTCGATCATGAACTCGATCGCGTTCGGGGTCGCCGTCTCGTTGGCCCATGCGGTCTTGTTGGCATACTCGAAGGGGAAAATCAAGTTGGTTCCAAATGGCTGGGGGGTGAATCGACGACGGATGGTGTGAGGGACCGGGTAGGCACGGGTTACGTTCGCAAAGGCTCCATCTACAACGTGCCAGTCTGTCTCGGCCTTGCCCCTATAAGCTAGACTTTAGTGGGCAGTTTTCACCCAAGAGGAATAAAAACCGACCAGGTGCCCAAACCAAACTCGGGGTCAGATTCGAAAATGGGGGAGTTGTAGATATCATGAGCATCTGGTCAAGGCAAATGTCAATTGCCGGCCTCGATGTATGCTGTTAGAGTTGAGCACGCACCCAAGGTCCAGTCCCAGTCTAAGAATAGCGTGCGTGTTAAGTCAATCACGTACGAGAAACATGAAACATAAAACACCCACAAGGCATGGTGCCCTTGAAATCGCACATTTTCTTGAGGTTGGTCTCAAAAGCATTGAGATACCAGCGATGCCTGGGAACAAGATTAGGCTATATGCACTTTGATCGCCGAGATATTGCTCATACCAAGGGAAGAACGCTGCCAACGTCATAAATAATCAACAATCGTCCAAATACGTCGGTTGGAAAAGTACATACGGGCAACGACGTGGGTGGCCATGTTGGAGTCCATGTGGAGGTAGACCCAGTCGTCATAGTGGGTGGACGTGGTGTTGATGAGAGCAATGCCACCGGTGATACGGGTCTTGACCAAGTTGGACTGATGCGGGATCTTGGCGATGCACTGCAAATCGCCAAGTCAGTCGTTGTTTCAGACGGTGTCAGAATGAACTCACGGTCAAAGCACGGATAAACTCCTTCTTTTCACTGTAACACCCACAACGAGTCAGAACAGTGTAAATTCAGAGGAAGAATAGAGACGTACGCAGTCGTGTGCCTGCGCCATTCCTTGCGGACGACCGGGTTGGTGCAGGTGTTCGTAGCACGAGTATCAAGCGGAGCGGGCGCAGGGGACGCGCCAACCAAAGCCGACAAAGCGACGAGTCCAGCAACGGAAGCAAAACGCATCTTGAGTATTAGAGTAGATTAGACCGAAGAGATGAGAACGAGAGAAGGTGAGGAGATGGTCTGAACCGCTCGCAGCAACCCCCGTTAAATACCTCGAGCTCATCTCGCGTCCTCCCATGGTACATACCAACTTGGTCGAATCCATGTTGGGCGACCGCGCCCGACTTGAGCCCGGAGCGTGCGGGAGGTCGTTGACATGCGAACGTTTGGAACGACGACGCATGTCGAAGCACAGGCCGGATCCGTATCACATTGCATGATTCGGCGTGCCAGGGGAACAATCTAAAGCGGCGATATATCATCTCAAATGAGTAGATCAGCCGCCACTGTCATTTCTTCAACATTTCTGACGGACGTGCATGGGAATCGGCGATGAGAACGGGGAGACCCCGGGAACCATCGGAATGATACTGCCGAGGGCCCGGCTCCGAACGCATCGGCCGGTGTAAGTCGGGACTTCATTATATAAACTGCACATGCGCAAAGCAGGGTCAACAATACTATGCAAACTCAAAGCTGGAACATAACGGGGGGTGCGCGCGCAGACCAGTCGACCGAATTCCCGGTTGTGTCCATTTCCTTCCAAACGCTATCCAATACCGCCACCAAGTCTAAAAGCGCTCGCTCCTTGCCGCACCCCAATAATCGTGATCGCAGGAACATTCGGTCTTTTCGTGATATGGAGACAGCGCCAGCCTAACGAAAAGTGAGCACAGGGAAACAGCCGGGGGGGGGGGGGGGATCTACGCTTACAAGGAAGTATGGGACCGGGAGGAAGATATCAGGATTCCGCCCAGCGGGTATAGTCTGCGCCAGGCTAATGATTTGCCGAACCGCATCCTTGACCGCTCGATGGAGGGGCCCGACCTTGAAGATCGCCTAGCGAACCCCAATTAAAAGAGAAGAACGATAAGCGATTTGCGAATAGCCGGCTCACATGATAGAGAAAAAGGATCATTGCGTGTCGCCATATCTCCTGAGCGGACATTCGGACAACCTTCAGGAACGAGTTGCTAGTTTGGCTCGGGCGGGCTTGCCACGCCCGGATCGAACTCTCGATAGACTCCGCCCGCGCACGCTTTTCTTCAATAGGAACATTCACATCCCGGAGGGCACTAATCCTCGCCATAAGCACAATCATAACGTTAGGGCACCCGACCATCCATTCCAGACCGACGTCGTCGTCATCAGCGATCGGGGGTGGGCCTTCCGGATCTACCGTGAGCAGGTGCTCGATGTCCGTCTCGTAAATGAACAGGGTCGGCCGAGAGAGTGCCATGGCGCTTAGGATGTCGCACCAGGCAAAGACACGGATGTCAAACGTTTCTTTGCCCCGTAACGACATGAAGTCTATCACGTCGCCTCCAATCAAGCTCCGGACAAAAGGCCTCGCCTGCTGGAGCAGCTGATAATATGAATCACAACCACCAGAGCTGTACTGTACTATTTTTATTAGGCCGGTAATGTATAATATTGGCCAAGAGACGTACCTCATAAAAGAGAACCTCCATGAGACCAGAAAGCTTCACAGCCGGAGACAGATTGGGACTTTGGATATCGAGCTGGACCTGCCGGCTCGCCATCGCATGTAACTTTTCAGCGTGTTCTTGCAACGCGGCAGGGGAAGCGGCTTTGTCGTACAACGAGCGATATAAAAAGGCAATGCTGAGCATCGAGTGTTTCATGACGTCCGAGGCTTGAAATCGCTCGAGCAAGACTGACGCCAGATTTTGATATATCCGAACTGGCTCGAAAACCAGTCTGGAGAAAAACATTAGGTCTTGTTTGCAACCGATAAACATTCGTTCGTATTGTAAAGCGTAAACTGTGCTTACAAAAGTCGTAAAGATCACTGATATTTTCCACTCCATCGAGTCTTATCATCCTCATAGATCGTTCGACCTCTGCCAATAGCCCTTCTGGATCAATATCATCCTCCTCGTCATCCGCCAGTAAAAGGCCCTCATGTGGCCGGGCTATGGTTTGGTGCGAGGCAATAAGCTCTGCTCCCAATTCGTTGAACGCCGCGTCACTAGACTGAGCGGTGACCGTCGGTTGGAGGTCCACGTCAGTGGGCTCGATATGTGCGTATGGTACGGACTGGCCAAAGTTTGGCGGAGGAGGAGTCGACCCGAAACCCAGCAGATTCCCAAAGCCACCAAACAAGTCCGTACTATCAAAACCGGCCATGGTATCTAGGGGGTCGTCGTTTTGTTGGGGTGGACCCAAGCTTTCCAGAAAATTCTGCAAGCCAGTGAGACCAGTACCAGTCGGACTCGGTAGACTCTCAGAACCAGAAGGCATGCCAGAAAAGTTTGTCTGCATGTTCATATTCAGGGTGGCCCCAGATGATGGCCCTGCGCCAGGAGTGGACAAGTCTGTGTCGAGTGGAGTAGCAAATAGGCCTTCAGTCGCGTCCATCTCGGTCGACGCGACGGGATGAACAGGCCCAGCCGAGCTAGGACTATCGGACCCAGGTGTTGATATCTGCCCCCTGCGGTGGTGCTCGTAGCCCAAACACTCGAATCCGCCCTTGACGCAGCGGCCGCATCGAGGTCGCATTTCATCGCACTTCTTGCGTCTGGGGCGTGTGAATTCGTGTGCGAGCTGGAGACTGCGGGCTACATACCGATTTTTACAAGTAAGGCAACCTGTGCGAGAACGTAATGAGGATGGCGCCATGACTCGGCACCGATGCAAGCGAGGATTGGCGTTTCTGCGTGGCAACCGAGGATCGGGTGGTCGATAACAAAAAGTAGATGGGAATACACGGCCAGTATATAAATATGGATGCTAGGAACAGGGACGGCCGGGACGCGCGGCTCGGCTTCTAGTGATGGTTCGACGCAAGTCGTATCAGGTCAACACGGAATCAAGACTGCGTTGCACAGCTTTGACGACATTTTAAATGAGCGCTCTTGGCGCTTAAGATTAATGCCCCCTCCGGGCTGCAGCAAGACACTCGGCCTCCATACCCTCAAGTCGGACGATCTCGACACCGGCGTCCTGGAGCTTTCGAGACCCCTCGCACTGCACGAAATCGTCTGGCTCGCTCACCCCGATGATACAAGTCCGAACCTTGGCTGCGATCAATGCGTCAGCACAGGGGGCGAGGCCCGAGGTTCGTACGGAGCAGGGCTCTAGCGTGGTGTACACATCCGCAGTCTGCAATAAACGATCCACGTCTTCGCCGAACGTCTGTCGGAGCTCGTCTGTATTGGCCCGTGCCTTGGCGAGTGCGTTTGCTTCAGCATGAGTGTTTCCGGGCAGTTCGCGCGAGTACCCAGTAGAGAGGATTGTGTGCACGACGGGATCCACCACCGTTGGGACGGTAATCACACACCCAACGCAAAAGGCGGTGGGGGTGGGCTCGCATTTGGCTGCCTCCTCGAGGGCAAGTCGCATATACCGAACGCGATCTGATTGCTCTAAATCAGGACTGTAAGATACCAAACAATCCGAGGCTTTTAAGACTAACTTTGTGTCATGGTGATGGCACAGATCAGCCGTCTCTCGGCGCTTGTCCCCGATCAAGTTTACAGCGCTTCTTGTCTTGTTCCATTCACTATTCCAAATTACTCTCTCGGCCGCACACCACGATGCAAACCACAGACCCCTCCAACTTTTTCAGGTCTGAAGCCGACTTGGTCGCAGAAGACGTATGTCCTAAACCATCCCCCCACACTCCACATCGATCTCACCCCAAACTAGGCTCGCGCCCAAAAAGCCAAGCGAACAAAACACCTCGGCCACCCCATCGAACTCAATGGCAAGGTCATTCGACTCGTTGTCCGAAACGGCGACGCGTGGACTGCCGAGAGCGGCGCAGTCGTGCGTAGAACATACCTGGCAGTGAGTCTTTATGTTCCAATCGAGATCCGAGTTTAACTTGACACGCCTCGAAATAGACAGGTCAATCCATGCAAGTTTTCAAAGGCCACACGGGGCCTGTCACTTGCCTCGCGTTTTTCGAGATAAATCAGAAAACAATCTTATTGAGTGGTTCATGGGATCAAGTACGTATGCCCTAAACGGACCTCAGCTAGCCCTGGGAGGTTCGATACCACGCCGGGTCACTTGCCCAATTCAGCGGCTGCCACCCCTGGGCTCTGATTGGTGGCCCGGCAAATATCAGACCTTTGCCCAGGTTAGCCGGGGTCCTGGCCCAGATCACAGCACCATTCATTCTGAGCACGTTTTGTGATAGACTATCAAGGCATGGGACATCGTGGTAAGAGGTGGCGCTATGATTGAGCCCTGCCATCCTTGATCAATTCAATCCAGACAGGCGCACTCATTTCGACCACTAGAGCGCATTCCGACTTTCTAAAAACGCTGCTCGTTGTGCCACACCTTGCTCTCCTTATATCCGGTTCATCCGACAAACACATCAAGCTCTGGTTCGTCCGCCAATCCCTGCCTGCATTCCTACTAACACCAACCACAGGGACCTAACGACCCTAACCTCCCCCACTCCTGGTCCACTCTCCCAAATAGGCTCGTGTACAGGCCACACGCGCCCCGTCGAATACCTCGCAACGGATCACACACAACCCTCGCGCGTGTACTCGGCCGACAGTATGGGCGTGATCAAAGCCTGGGACGTCGAAGCGCACGCGGCGCCCACCACGAGCCGACGACTGGTTCCCGCTGGTGAACTGACAGCCCACACGATGGGTGTAACTGACATGTGGGCGGCGTATGGCAGAGTCTGGAGTTGTAAGTCTTGTATGCCTGTTCATTTAGGAAGCTATTCACTGGATAGGGGCATAGCTTCAACAGACAATACAGTCCGCGTACAGTCGCTTGATAACCCCGCCGCCGCCGTCTCGGTCCTCCATCCGACACACGTTCGATCGTTGTTGCCCGTCCACCTCACGCCAGCAGCTGCGCCTGTCCTCCTCACGGGTGGTTCGGACGGTGCGATCCGGATCTGGGAGCTCCAAGACGGGGAGGAAGATGTAGCTGCGATCGACGGGCGAGGAGTGGGTGGAGACGGCGTGGTCGATGTGCATTCACATGATGTGAGCGCGTTGGGTTTGTGGGTGCGGGATCCGGCTGTGGAAAAGGACACGGCGATCGATGGGTTTGCGCCGGTTAGGCAGGTCGAGGCTTGGGTTGTGAGTGCGAGTTTGGACGGGACGTTGAGGCGGTGGAAACTAGATGGTAAGCCGACAACTGCGTATTACGATTGGGCTGAGATGAGTCCACTAGACCTAGTCGACGGTAAACATAATACGAGAACCGAGTCTGGTTCAACCCCAGCCCCAGATTGGCCGACTCCAGGAGGGCAGCCGGTCAATTTCCAGCCTACACAACAGCCGTCAGGTCAACAGCCTAGCTCGTTTGCCATTTCGGAAGAGGAGGAGCGCGAGTTGGCGGAGCTCATGTCGGACGAGGACGCTTAGGAGGTGTATGCGTTGTCTGGTGGAGAGGATGTTTTAAAACACAGTTGCACTCTTTGATATACATCTTGTGCAATACATAGCGTGACAATTTACTCAATACCTTAGTGCAGAATCTGTCTCATTCAGTTCTACCTCATATCAATATATCAAGGAGTACTGCAGCAGTCATTGCGAAGGCAGACACGCATATAAAGCGGTGATCACCAATAACCCGAGTGACCGAATGGAAAGTTATAAATAAATAACACGAGAAGAAAGACCCACAAAAATAAACTGTATGGGATATACCTCTCCGATAACAACATCAGGTTCGCAACTTCGGCAAGGCACAACTCTCGGCAAAACCACACAGACACTGAGACAACAAAAGATAACGCAATCCTGACCGTGAGCGCCCAGGCCGAGATCGGGGAATCCACATGGTCAGCCGAGTCACAAAACGCGTCATCACGTACGTGTGACAATGTAAATTTAAAATGGCGGTGATGCGGTTGCGAGGGATCCCCGCACGGTAACACTGGCCGAGAGATTTTTTTTGCCCAGAGATCAAGGGAGGGAAAGATTTTGGACTAGCGGGTTCCGTGGTATTATCGGACGTACATGGGGTGTATGCGTCAGAGTCCGTGGGATAGGTATAAAAAGCAACGCGTATGATGTGATAGAATACAGGTACGGCTGGTCTATACATGCACATCCCATCTTGGTTTAAACAAATAGAACATAGTCCCGAGAATCATCAGTCTAGCACGACTCTGGTCTGACAACAACGAAAGCAACCGAAAGCAATGTTCATAACGGGAAAACTTAGAGAACGCAGGACTTGCTGTCCGGACCGATGGTATATCCGTCTTTGCACGACATGACCTGGCACGAGCCAACACTGCACGTCGAGACCTGCACATTGGGAATCCGGGTGCAGTCCTGGCCCTGGCCGATCGAAGTGCAGCCGCCGCACGAGGTAAGCTCGGAACCAGTATCAATGCACTCGCTCTCGTCGCCAAACACGCCTTTGATCGGGCAGCTCTCGAACCCAGCCGCGCAAAACGACAGCTCAGTCTTGGTGCGCTTGACCTTTTTGTGATGAGGGATCGCGTTGTGCGCGCGCTTTTCAGCGGCGGAGCGGGGCTTGTGGCTCGGAGTCGGCGGGGGCGGCTGTTGGTCGTCCGGCTTGCAGCATTGGGTGTACGGGTTCCAGGTGTTGCCGGGCGGGCACGAAGGTGGGGGCGGGTCAGGGTGGTTCGGGACGCAGCAGCCTTGGCCGGGGTGCCAGTACCACGAGCCGGGGCAGCCGTTGCCGCGGGGAGGGAGCGGCGGGGACGGGTTGCCGCCGTGCGGGAGGCAGCACGAGCGGTTGCTCCACCAGAACTGGTTGCCTCCACAGTTGTTGCCGCTCGGCGGGGGGTTGCGAGGGGGCTCGCACGAGTAGGAGCTGGGCAGGGTGTCAGTCGATGTCGAGGGTGGTGTGTATGCGCTTACCTGGGGCTCCAGACCCAGTTGTTGGAGCAGGACGGCTGGTTGTTGGGCGGGGTGTAGCGGGGGCAGCAGAAGCCGCTCTGGTGCCAGTACCAGAGGTTGGGGCACTGGTGGCCAGACCTGAGAACCATGTTAGTCCGAGTTGGACGGAGGCGAGCGGGTACTCACGGGGCATTGCCGCCGTAGCCTGGGCCACCGACCGGGAGACACATGCCACCCTTTTGGGACCAGTAAAACTCGCCGAGGCGGCACTTGGGGTTGTAGCCGCCAAAGTCAAAGGCGGCGGCGGGGGCAGCAGCGCCGATGAGGACGGCAGCAGCAGAGGCAACAGTGGCGAAACGCATGGCTGGCTGGACGGGGGTGTTCTTGGGTGGATTTAAGCAAAAAGGACGGGAACGTGAAAAGAGTGAACGCTCGACGGAGCAGTGGGGGGACGGTGGGTCCGGGCAGCAACAGAGGAGAAAAGAGATGCCGACCTGGATACAGAGGCGAGTGCTTTATAGGCGGTGTCACGCGTGACACTGTTTTGTGTGTCTGTTTGGCACTGTGTGGTCCTCCGATCTGCCAAGCGCGTGGATCATTACGGCCAGATAAGCAAATTTGGATTAATGTCCCGTATTATTCATGTACATTTCTCATATTTCTACAGCAGTCCAACACGCGTTATCTCTTGTCTCGGCGCCCGCGCTTCCGTGTCATAACGAGGCCAGGGACGGCACTTCTCAAGCCATGTTTGCCCGCTCAATCCGCCTGTTCTCAACCCGCGTTCCAACCCAGTCGCTAAGTGACGCCGCACACGGGTGCATTCAGCCTCTGATCGATGTCGCGACGCTCTCCCACCCGACGCTTGCCGAGCTCGCAAACTTGCCGGCCCATTCTTTCGTTGTTTACCCCCAGTTCTTGTCCACGGACGAACAAGCCGTGCTCTTGAAATCCGCCCTGGCAAAGCTCAGGGGGAAACGCCGCCGGAGATCATCACCTGTGCGGCCCACGCCAACAAACACTTGTCCACTGCACGAACTGTTTGGACACGATGCAGACTATGACTTTGAAGAGGCAAGTTCCATCAGTTTCACTCCCGGCCTATTTTCATTTAGCTTGGCGCGTAGGGTCACTTTGACGGCGTGATCCGCGACTATCGCGAAATGACCGTCTCGGCATGGCCGTCATCCTCGCCTGCAGGGCTCGCCGACGTCCTCCTCCGCCTCTACCGCCTCGTCGACCCCCAGCACACCCCTGCCGATCCTGGAATAACTACACCGCCGAATGTGCAGACGCATGTCCTGCATCTGGCCTCGACGGGTCTCATTCTGCCCCATGTAGACAATGTCGAGGCGAGCGGGAGTATGATCGCGGGTGTCAGTCTAGGAGACACACGCGTATTGAGAATGAGCCGCGACAGAGAAACGTTTGATGTCTTGTTGGAGAGCGGGTCGGTGTATATTCAAAGGCAAGTCACCCGATATCTCCGCACAGCCCGCATACAACCCGTATTTGCAGAGACCATCTCAGGTACAGATGGAAGCACGAGATACCAAACCCTGCCACATTTCGCGATCGCGTCGTCGGCAACGGTGGCCAGAGACTGAGCGTCGTGCTTCGGGTGAGTCGTTGGGCCCTCCTCGTTCATCTAACCCCTAACTACCTCGCAGGACAAATACAACCCAACACCTGACCGCACCTCTGTCTACCCTGTATAGCTATGCCTATTTTTGTCAAGGCCGTGCGGAAAACGTCTTGCAGTTCAATTACATAACACGCGTCTTGGTGTTCTTATACTGTAGCTGGCTGTGTGGTTCTCTCGACGGGGGTCCTCTTCCGGGTAAAAACTATATAGGAGACGTGGCAAGAGCCATCTCCATCCGCCCCCTCTCGTGGACCAAAATAACCGCCCATACTTGAAGCGCTCCGTGACCAGGGCTGCTGGTTCTACGTTATCCGACTCGGTATTCTACATTCATCGCACCTGATTTCCTTCACGACAATGCCGCCCAAGAAGCCGAACCACAAGGTCAAGACCACGGTGCGCGCAACCTAGCCCCTAGAGGCTATACACGCCGAGTCACTCATACATCAGGATCTAGAATACTCCACAACAACAAAAGAGTGCGTTTTTGCCGGCTTTGCTCGTGGCTATAATTGGCATTGCGGCCGTTGGGGTTTTCGCGCCTGATGTGTGGGGTACGGTTGCTTCGTTTTGGCCAAAGCACGCGGCGCCGGGTGGGGCGCCGTTTGATGTGGTCGATATACCCGGGCGGGGAAAGGGGGTTATTGCGAATCGTAATATCAAGGTGCGTTGTGGTCGTTCGTAATTCAAACTTATTGATTTGGTTTTACAGCAAGGAGAACTATTGATCAAAGAAAAACCACTATTCATTGTCCCAAAACGACGTGAGCGCCACCTCACCCGTCTTCACACTCACTAGGCATAACTCCTCCTCCAGTCACAGACCGCACAGACCCGAGCACGCTCATCCGCACAACCGTCTCCTCCCTCTCCCAACCAGACCAAACCTCGTTTTTCGCACTCTCCTATGCCAAGCCAAACGTCTCGGCGGCAGACATCCCATTCGAGATCTTCCAAACCAACGCGATTAGTGCTGGGTCGATCGGGACGGGGTTGTTTCCGCGCACGGCTCGGTTGAATCATGGTTGTTCGCGTGCGTTTTCGGCGGTGTATTATTGGAGGGAGGAGGAGGGTGTTTTAGGTAAGAGGCTGTGTCGTGATGTTGAGTGTTGTGTTGAGGAGAGTAGTTGTGCATGCGATTAGGGATATTGCGAAAGGACAGGTATGTGGCGGAGGTCGAATCTAGGCGTGGCTCATTCGGCCTTGGTAGGAAATATTGACAACGTACACGGATACAAAACGACCACGACGAGATCGACAGTAAGCTTTCCACCAATCTTGACCTGATTCAACTTGACATTTGTGTCTAGAGCGTATTTACGCGAGATTTACCATTTCAACTGTGCGTGTGCTGTATGCTCGTTGCCAGACAACGAGTCGGCTGCTTCGGATCGTCGGTTGGGGCTCATGGTTGATATACGCTCTATGTTTGCGATGTGAGTGTTTGTGCGGTTGGACCGAGGTTGGTTTGTTGAGTGATTTAGGTGGGGAAAGGGAGATATTAAAGGTACTGAAGCGATCAAGCTCGCGAGGCGCATATGGTCTATTGGGGGGACCGAGGGGTATCTTAGCGAGTGAGTGGTATTGGATTGTATGCAGGTTGTTGCTTATACTATTTGCAGGAGAGGACAATTGGCCGCCGACGCCGCACACGTCGCCGCCGGGCACAAAGAGTACGTCCAGACCATACACCTCCAAAACTCACATTCTGACCCACACCTAGTGCAACCGCCGTCCGGCAATGGGCCACCCTAGCACACAAATGGTACGCAATCGAGCTCGGGCCGGACAGCGAGCAATGCCGGATGGCGCTCCGAATCAGCCGCACGCCGGAGAGCCACGGTGCATGGGGGTCCCGCGAAACGGAGCAAGTAGGCGGAACTGAGGACTTATCTTGACCATCGTCGAACAAGATCGCAACCTCCGATCGGCGAGCCGGCCGCTAAATGTGCTCGTTCTTGAGAGTCCGTTTTGCGCGGCGCCGAGGTAATCGTGCATTCACACTCTATTTCTCACGTGGCGGTGTGCCTAAGTGGGATACTTACGTCATT
This sequence comes from Ceratobasidium sp. 414, assembly GCA_019616945.1. NCBI lineage: Eukaryota > Fungi > Basidiomycota > Agaricomycetes > Cantharellales > Ceratobasidiaceae > Ceratobasidium > Ceratobasidium sp. 414. Next base: position 60,450 of record WSTK01000049.1, read on the forward strand.
TGTAATATGTATGTGGGAGTCCGAGGTTTCGCGCGTGGTTGGAAGTTTAGGAACCCGAGCGGGTGATGAGTTGTCCTCTTGACGGTTTGGTGATGGTGCTTCATCTGCGATCGTCGGCCGGTCGCAGGCCTGTCAGCCTTCGGAGCCTTGGTTGGGCTGGGAGTTGAGCGAGGCACAGCGCGTGGGGTGCAAGATTCTTCCCAATGAGACCGTTGAGCTCTTCTGAGCGCAGAGTCCATTTCGCGCCATGGGCGCATTCCTGTATAAATGCGCCCCGCGCTGAGCCTCAACCGGCATCCCATTCCTTTCTCTCTCATCTTCCACTAATACACAGTCTGCTCTGCTATGCGCTTCTCGACCTCTGCTCTTCTCGCCCTCGCGGCGACCCCGCTCGCTTCTGCGTTCGACTTGCACATTAGCACATCCAAGGACGAGGTCACGATCACTCCCAATGTCGCAAACGAGCATACGCCCGATGCTGGCAAGTCGATGTACGCCAAGGGCAAGGTCAACGCCGCCGGCGCGTGCACCAAGCCGCGTGTGCGCAAGGAATGGCGTACTCTGTCCAAGCCTGAGAAAAAGGCCTGGATCGACGGGCTCAAGGTACGTTGTTGGGTCGAGTCCAGTCTGAAACAAGTACTGATAGATGGGCAGTGTATGGCCAGTATGCCTCACTCTAGCACGCTCTACAAGACTCGTATTGCCGGTGGCGTGCCTTTGATTGACCCCAACAGCACCCACTACGATGATTGGACCTACCTCCACGTTGATTCGAACGTCAAGACCCACATCACGGCTTGTGAGTCGGGTTTTGCTTTGAGTGGTTTCTGAAGCTGATTGGTGGTTTCAGTGTTCTTCCCCTGGCACCGCTGGTACTTGGATGCGTTTGAGCGCGCCATGAAGACCAACTGCGGGTTCAACGGCACCATGCCGTACTGGAACTGGGGGATGGGTACGGCATATTTCACCCGGTCACATATTTGATACTTATTCTTCTGATCAGACGCCGCCGACTTTTCCAAGTCTCCCATCTTCGACGCTGACCCAGTGTACGGCATCGGCACCTGGGGCAAGAAGGAAAACGACTGGCACATCACCGACGGCGCCTTCAACGAGTCCGTCCGCGCCTACCCCGTCCCGCACATCATCCGCCGCCAGTGGACTCCTCAGCCATTCGGCGTGAACTTGATCTTCCCGTTCGAGTACCCGGACAAGAAGCTATTTGCCAACGAAACCGCCACGCACAAGAACATGCAGCACATGATCGATAACTTCCGTGGTGATTCCGATGCGTTCTTTGGTGCTATGGAAGGTGTCCGTGCGCAGGGTGTCCACAATGCTGTTCACTTGTCCATCGGAGGGTGAGTAGCAGTGTATGGGCATCTGAGTGGGTGACTTACCAGCTGTTGCAGTGACATGTCTGACCCCTCGCCAACTCCTTCTGATCCTCTCTTCTGGTTGCACCACGGAGTCAGTATCTCACGCATACACTATTCCAAAGTCTAACGCCACTTGCAGATGCTCGACCGTGTCTTTGCGATGTGGCAAGCCAAGCACCCCGAAAACTCCCAGTCCTTTTCTGGCGGATCGTTCCAGCACCTCGAGACCTACGACCAGTGGCCCACCGGTGAGCCCCCGATGGTGAACACCAAGTCTCTCCTCCCCGTCTCTGGTATGGAGCCCGCGGATGTTCCGGTCGAGGAGGTCATGAGCATCAGCGGCAACTACACCAACAAGTGAGTCGCATCTGCCAGCGATTGGCGCTTGTACTGATGTATTTGCTAGGTGGACTGGATTCAGCGGTGGACGCTTGTGCTACACCTACGACGACATGGAATCCGCTTGAGCACAGCGGTCCTGGTGGGATAATCAACAGGGGTCCACGTTTCTTTTCCTTTAAAGTGTTTTAAAGTTGTCTTAATTAGAAAATAATTCTCTTTTGGTTTCAATATCGTGTGATCCGTGGGACTATACAGTCACGGGACCTTTCTCGTTTCATCACCATTGTCATGACTCGACACTTGCACTGCACTGCGGTGCATCGACGTGTTTGACACGTCCATCGTGTGCCTGAGGCGTCGATCTTGGGTATACATACCCTCTGCATGATGCGTTGTGTTCCAACCCTCCTCGAACATGCTTCCAGACATTATTAGACGTCTTTTCCCGCAAAGGCAAACGGAAAAACGCGTGTTAATCACTGGGCTTGATCATGCTGGCAAAACTACGTTTCTCTATCGCCTCTGTCTTGGTGAGATTGTGACTACTATCCCGACTATTGGTGGGTTCAACTTTGGTCGTCTCAGCATGAATTTAATAGTTTTGCTAGGGTTCAACGTAGAGAGCATTCGAGCCCCAACATCCGGAAAGCGTGGGCCTTTGGCTTTGACGTGCTGGGATGTAGGAGGGTGCGACAAGATACGCCCGTTGTTGCGACATTACACGGCGGGTACAGAGGCGTTCGTGTGGATGCTTGATTCAAACGACCGTGATCGAATGTCGGAAGTTATAGAAGAACTCAGGTTGATGTTGAGTATAGTCGAAGAGGGTAGGGATGCTGAAGCGAGCCCTGTGCCATGTTTGATGTGAGTGTTTTGCCGTGAATCACGGCTAGTGCGGCTGAACTGTCGATCGTAGCTTGGCCAACAAGCAAGATCTGCGAGGTGCCATGCGACTGGACGAAGTTCGTATCAAGATGGCACCTATTATCGCTGCTCGACCATCGTGTGCTGTGTTCGCGACGTCTCTGGTTGCCGACGATTACATAGATACCCTAACCCCCGCCATGAACTGGTTGTACGACGTTCTAAATGGGGTCGAAGCAAAGCAGCCCGTGCCGGATAAACCTGTTGTTCAGGTCTCTGGCGACGCTCTGGCGGAAAAATTGACTTCCTGGGTCGACCGGGCGTCCGGGGATGTACCTCCCGGGGAGTTCTTGAAGAAGTTCGAAGCCATTGACTTGCCTTCTTGGGACCACTACACTCATATCAGGATTGCTTACACGATTCTCAAAACGTACGGGAGGCAAAAAGGTCTGTCGTTCGGATTTGCTCGTGGTAGAACTGCCTGACAAGACTCGTAGGCAAAACAATGATATTCGATGGTCTCGAGAAGTACATCAAGACGAGCTCCCAGACAACAGGTCGGACATTCCATGTGACAATGACCTATTTTTGGATCCAGGTCGTTCATTTTGGGATGCAGAGCATGCCTCGGGAATCTGAAACCGAGGACGATGAAGAAAACAAAGACTTTAGCCGCTTCCTCCTGCTCAACCCATATGTTGTGGATGGGAACCTATGGGCAGACTACTACACCAAAGGTGTGATTATGACCCCAGAGGCGAAAGAACAGATGGTTTTACCAGACAAGAAGCCCCTTCCTAATCTGATTGCTCGTGATTCCATACGTAAATAATAACTTGCAGCGAATTGTAAAGGTTTCTTAGCCGTGCTGACCAAAAAAGGATTTGCGTGATTACTTGTTCGTGTGATTCTGATGTGTACTGCCAAATGTGGCAATTATCCAAGTCTGGGCTAGACTCGGAGGGGCGGTCCCGTGTTACACATCGGCTCCGCCTGCAGCCGACCACCAACCATGAGCGAATCCGTCGTTCCCGCCGTCAGTGATGCCGACGAGTCAGTATGTTGTGTGTGAATTTATGGCCATATTAATTCCATTTACTTCTAGGGAATATATTGCTTGTGAACTCTGTCGTGAGCCGCTTCATGAGCTGTCTGTGGAACACCGCCAGGCCCACTACGAGGCTCACTTCAACAACGGCGACGGGCTAGAAGTAAACGAGCTTGATGCTCAACTAGCTGTGGGTGAGCATCTCCCTAATCTATCCATATTCTTTCGCCGTTAATATCACCTTGATTTGTCCTCCCAGGTCTCGCTCAAGCGTCCTCCCCACCCCGTGGCGCCCCTGCTCCCGTTGCCCACGCGTACGACGTGCCACGGGACCCACATTCCCTGAAGCCCCGAGAGAACGTGTTTTGGCACACGGCAAGCCCCTTGCCACCGCCCAGTAGAATTGTCACACCCGGCATAATTCCGTTGCTGGAGCAAGCGCTTGCGAGAATCGGATCGGGAGGCGCGTTGTGCGTGCCGTTGGTCGTGCACTACGGGACGGAACTTTGGGATTCGGGGTGGTGAGTAACGTGCGCCCGTCTTGGCAACACGCACTCCTGTTGGGCATCCTGCTGCATTCAGCGGATCATCGACCCACTGAGTGCCAGTCCCGATTGGCCGATGGAACCTACTTTAATTTAGATCCAGCCTTCTGAATGACTGACGATTCCGTGTTGAACAGGGGTTGTGGATACCGTAATTTTTTAATGGCCTGCAGCGCCCTGGCCGCGCAGGAAGTACGCCCTGAATATCAGGCCCTACTCATGGGGGACGCGTGTGGCCCGCCTGGAGTGAGGAATTTACAAGTCTGGATCGAAGATGCGTGGCGTCGAGGTGAGCCACATTCGCCACTCAACCTATCCCATTCTGGTCCCCTATTACGAAGCGCCGCCACAGTGGGTTTTATTAGTAAAGGAGAGGGCAGTTATGTCCACAGATGGTTTTGTGTTAGGATAGCACCCAACGCTTGGGTCAGCTCCATCTGGCAAAACTGCTTGTCAGTGTTGATTAGCGCCACGCGACTTTGTCGGTCAGGCTTGCGTTATGTAACCCCTTTTGTCCAACAACCCCTGTTTTTTTTTTTTAACCTGTCCGTGCAATAGACTTGACTAACTTGAATCGTGTGCTTCGCAGGGTATGACGCTCGCGGCGCCGCACAGCTACGGCATCATTTAGTTGGTACTCGCAAATGGATTGGTACAGCTGGTGCGTGGGCCCGGTCCGTGTTGTGATAACTAGCTAAATCCAACCTTATCTTCACTCTCTACCATGCGGGGTATACGCTGTTGAACGCGGCTGTTCGCGAACCCCTCACCACTCTGTTCTCGGGTTTCTAATCCAAATTCCCAATCCTCCCTGGATTCAATGGAATCATTTAACCTTTTCTATCACCAATCCTCGTATCCTTACCATTGGCGCAAACTCCACATGCTGATCTTCTCAACCTCGCGTCTCTTTCAATCTCCGCTCCATTGATATCGTGGAATGGGCAAACATATATGCGCTTCGCCCACGTACTTTTTGGTGCACGTGTCGGGGTGTGCTCAAAATCCTACGATCCCTGGACCGTAGAGCTCTATGTGGCGTTCATTTCTAGGGGAATACCGTACGTATTTTCTCTACCCGCTCGGCGTGTACCGGATTAATAGAGTTTCTCTTTTTGCGAAACCGAGCAGTGCACGGCTAGTCGACTTCCCGAAGAACGGTCACGGTGTGTATCTGGGTTCTATTTAGTCGCTTTTCTCAACCCACTCAGATCTCTATCCCCGTTGTTCGCACGCACCTTTCTTACAAACGGACTAGCTCACACAGCGCTCATTCAATGGCTCACGACACACTTTATGGAGCACTCTGACAGAAGATCGAGCACGACATCCGCCCGGGGCGTGTTTATGAGCACACGGATGCCAGTGGTGCTGCAGCACAAGGGTCACTCTAGAACGGTCGTTGGGGTCGAAATTGTTGCATCGGGAGAGACGAACGTGTTGATCTACGACCCCGCTAGGTAAGCAGCAGAAGCCAGGTTTCCAGACTTATTGTTTCACCTCCCCGTATGCGCTTCGCCCCGGGCAACATCGTGTTGACAGTTAGACTGATCCGTTTCGATCGCAGGCGACCGAGTGCGGCCTTGCGCAAGGCGGGCCTCCGTGTACACACAGCGAGCCAATCTGGGGCCGATCCGCACGCTGCGACAGCTCCAGGCCCAGGCCCAGAGCAGCACCGGCATAGTAGTCCGCCGAATAGAGCCAAGGACTTTCTAAAGCGAGTTATCAAGAAACGCTCGCGCACAGCGTTAGATGAACAGGTGTCGAAACGCGTACGCGGGGGGAGCGTGGAGCCTGACGATTGGGAAGCGATGGGTAAGGGCAAGGGACGGCGACTTGGTGGAGACGGCGACCACCACCAGGGGGACAGTACCAGTAGGGGTCGCGGAGGGAATGCGCCTGCTACGGACGAGGCGCAAGGACTCGACCTTGGCCGTGTGCTCGGCGCATTCCGGGTATCTGCATCGCAGCTCGGGTAAGTCTAAGCCTTTACTAAATGGGCATGGTGTCTTGAATATTTTGCGTTGCGGGTTCCAGGAAGAAAGATCAGTATCAAGCGTTATGGTTTCCCATGACGGCGGCGCTTACTGAGGCAGAACGGGATGCTCTCAAGGTAGTGCGAAGTGAGCGTGTGATTGTGCCGCCAGCCCCTGGGTCTTAGAGGGACACTCAAACGGACTGGTATTCGGCGGAACGCATGGATCTTTCAGACTCGAAGCGGATCTCGGGCGAACTTGGACTTGCTTTGCGAGACGCGCTTTCGTTTGGACGCTTATCGTTGGTTTTTAGTCATAATATCTAATAAGCATCGCCCCAACTCTACGATTACGTTCTCAAACCCATTGTCTAGTTTAAATACCCGCTTTGCTACATCACACGCACTTTTATTTGGACATTCGATTCTTGTTTAGATCATGGAAACTCGCATGCGCAATTCCACCTGCTTTTTCTTTGGCTACCTTAGTTTGAAAGTTTGCCCAATATCCGGTAAGAACTTCACCCTGGGGTCACATGGATGCATCAGTGGTGGTGGTACCAAGATGGAGGCAGTAACGGATAACTTGGGGTTTATCATGGCTCAGGTTGGGGTGTGGGTCTTGGGTAAGGGGCCAATAGCCAGGAGTAGCTCTCAAATAATTGAAGGGCCACACTGGGTCAGCACAATAACAACTACAGGGCCTACAGCTGCATGGCATTTGTGTATTTATGCCAGACCATATAGCTATGTTGGTTTTGGAGCAATTTAGCTGTTATAGATACTGACATCTAACATTTAGATAGGAGTCTAAACCAGCTTGAGGTCACCACTGGGCTGATTATATGCTATTCATTTATTCCCACTTTTAATTATCTTATTGCACAACAAGTGGCACAAAATACAGCTAATACTAGTACTAATATCTGCCTATCACTTACGCATTTTCCCATATTTTTAGTGTGAGAACTTGCCAAGACATGGGTGTCTACTCTTTCAGATAGGGGCTCCACCCTGGCTTCTGTTTTGTTTTGCTTATATCTCGCCACCTGTTTGTACTAGTGCTTAGCAGTAAAGTGCATCGGATAGCCCAAGATCTTAGGTGCCTGATCACTGGCTTACTAAACATTGATCATGCCTGATCCTGATGTATGAGCCTGCTCCTTCAAACAAGGGCTCTACTCAGCTTTTGTGTTGTTTTGCTTATATCTCGCCACTTGTTTGTACTAGCACTTAGCAGTAAAGTGCATCAGATAGCCTAGGAGCTGAAGTATCCGATCACCAGCTTACTAAGCATTGATCACACCTGATCTTGAGATATGAGTCTGATTTTTCAGATAGGGGCTCCACAACAGCTTCTATTTTGTTTTGCTTATATCTCACCACTTGTTTGTATTAGCGCTTAGCAGTAAAGTGCATTAGATAGCTCATGAGCTTAAGCACCTTATCACTTGTCTACTAAGCATTGATAATACCCAATACTGAGGATATAGGCCTGCTCTTTAAGATAGGGGCTCCACAACAGCTTCTATTTTGTTTTGCTTATATCTCACCACTCATTTGTATTAGCGCTTAGCAGTAAAGTGCATTAGATAGCTCATGAGCTTAAGTGCCTGATCACCTGCCTATTAATCATTGATAATACCCGATCCTGAGGATATGAGTCTGTTCTTTAGGATAAGAGCTCCACAACAGCTTCTGTTTTGTTTTGCTTATATCTTGCCACTCGTTTGTATTAGCACTTAGCAGTAAAGTGCATCAGATAGCTCAGGAGCCAGAGTACCTGATTGCTGGCTTGCTAAGCATTGGTCATACCCAATCCCGAGATATCGCTTATTGATCGAAGCACTGCTGATAGCACTGCCCTTGTCAGTAATATGACTCACTAGTCTATGGGGCTCTCTGATGAGGATCTACATATCCTAATTAGGAGTTCCATGTGTCTTCTAGTCATGGACTCTGTCTTACTGTACATAGTACAATTCTGATCTAATTTCTAGCCAATTGCAGCCAGAATCTCATGGCATTCACTCAGTTAACCCACTGTCCCCATAGGCACTCTAATGGGCAGCACCCCCTCCTTTACATGCTGACTACATACACTATTGCCAGCCATTCCAATAAGCATCAAAGAGCTGATAGGAGCTGGCTTGGGATACAGTGTGCAAAGCAAGTGGGAATGAACCAGAGTGAAGAGACATATCTACATACTACTAGCCCAGAGAGCTTACTATTCTGTAGTTATATTACTGCAATGTAACTTCCTTCATGCTTATTTAGTTATTAGTAGAGGCATATATGAGGTGACACGAAATGAATGGGGTTTGTTTACTATCACGTGTATTGTGTTGCTTGGATTTGTGGGAAAGAACCACCTGACCGTAAAGCCTGTTCAAGCGCCCACCATCAGCTCCATTGTCGAGTCATCAGCGTGGGCTGGACGCTTGTGGCGACGACCGACGACGATGGACAAGATGGTACCTAATTCGCCCCCAAGACCCAGACATACGCTTAAAGGGAAGGGTCGAATGAATATCGCCAACGACGGAGATCTGTTCCCAACACTCACCTACAGACACTTGCATTCTCAGAATCTTGGTGTTCGGTGAGTGCGTTTTGCCAGAATTTTTGTCCTTCTAGCTAATGTTCTGCAAACACCGCAGTAATCCCCTGTAGGTCTAAAATTAACTCCGGCTTAAAGTTCTGCCAGCTCACAACCCCATTTGCCTCAGTCGGGTGATCGCACTGTGCGATAACGACGCATTCTACGCTTCGTAAGTACTGTTCAACTCATCACATAGTTGTACTAAAGCTTTATGGTCAGGTGCGAGCGCGTTAGGCTCAACGTAGACCCGGAACAACCGTTAGTAGTACAACAGTGGGCAAACCTTGTACGTGGGAGCGTCGCCGTCGTAACCAACTTGCATGAATTCTCGAGTTTAAATTGTTAGATCGCCGTAAACTACCCAGCGCGTAAGTTCGGCATCACGCGACATGAGTCGGCAAGCCACTTTCCTTTCGAGATACACTGTTGTACTTAAGTTGCCGATTTAGGCTGCGGAGGCGAAGAAAAAGTGCCCGAACCTTATGGCCGTACATGTTGCGACTTACAAGGAGGGCGAGAGCGAGCCTCGCTACTGGGACGATCCGAGTCCGTTGACACACAAGGTTCATTTGACGTTGGGTTTGTATTGGATCGACGTCTGATTCGGTTCATGTAGGTGTCATTGGACCACTATCGGCGTGAAAGCTCCCGAATATTTAAACTATTCCAAGACACTATGCCTGCTGGAGGAGAGATTGGTGAGCACCAAGCCTTTCCGGTTTGTGGTTATCGCCGTCTGACGGACACTCCAGAGAAGGCATCCATTGATGAAGGTTTGGGCCCTCGCTTCCGGGGCGTTTCCGCGTTCGTTGACTTTTTTTGCCAGTATTCATCGACTATACCCTCCCCGTCCGTTCCGTGATGCTCGAACGCTATCCCGAACTTAGGCTCCCATCTGGACCATTTGACCTCGATACCCCACTCCCTCAACCCCCCGGATACATTGACTGGGCTTCGCTCGAAACTAACGTGATTTCGGCATCAACTGAGCTTTCCAAAGGTGAAACGAGCACCTCCCGACCTAGTACACCTACACCAGGCGCAAATCCACCTTCCTCTCCCTTAGGGGTCGACAGCATTCTGGCGTTTGGATCTTCGATGTCCCATCCTGATTCCACTCTATCCCAACCAGAGGAGCCAGAGCCCGAGAGTGATGCTCCCCCAACCTGGCACGACATAGCGCTGTCGATCGGCGCTGAATTCATGAGAGCCATTCGGAAGGAGACTTGTGAAAAGCTTGGCTATACGCTCTCCGCGGTGAGTTTAGTTTTCTGCCTTTGCGGGATAATATCCTAAAACTTGAGCATAGGGCATCGCAAGGAATAAGATGCTCGCCAAGGTCTGTCGCTTTGTCTCAAAAGGTTTACACCGCTGAACCTACCCATAGTTGTCAGCATCCTATCGCAAGCCAATGGCACAAACTGTCTTGCGCAATGTAGCGATACCAGGATACCTTGATCCTATGCCGTTCCAAAAGGTTAGTTATAGTCCAGCACTATGGAGTACCTCATCGCTCATATCGACTCAAAAGATTCGATTCCTCGGGGGCAAACTCGGCGACGCCATGGCTGCCCAGTTTGAAGCTACGACGGTTGCAGAGTTAAAGGAAATAGACCTTGGTCTGTCGTATCTCGCGGTCAATCAGGCGCTGCTAACTATATCACATGCTCAATATTAGAGGACATGCAAAGGCGGTTTGGCGAGGAGTCAATTTGGGTATGGAACGTCCTTCGGGTTAGTTTTGTCACGCCCCTGTCTACTGTCCCTTGACCATGAATCTCCATCATCCAGGGAATAGACTATAGCGAAGGTGGTTCTATTTCATCCATTCGTTATCGCCACTCGTGCTTATTGCGCCACAGTCAAGGAGCGAACAGCACTCAAGTCGATGGCAGCATCTAAAAACGTGCGTCCGGCAATCACGACATTCGAACAAGCACGTCATTGGCTTGCGGTTCTTTCGGCCGAGCTCGCGGTACGTCTCACAGATGCGCGCAAAATTAACAACACAGTCTGGCCGCGAACGCTTGTGCTACACGCAAGGCAAGGTGCGTAGATCTATGTTGTTGGACGTCTTTCTATTTTACCTAACCGTGTGCAATTATATAGCCTCAAGTGCCCCGAGGTCCAAGCAGATCCCGTTCCCATTCGTGCGGGCATTCAGCGCAGCAACAATCCTTGCTTCCAGTGAACGACTTTGGAAAACCCTCTTTCTAGGCTCGAACAACATCAGTCCCGGAGTATTCAACGTCAGCATCGGCTTTGGCGGTCTAGAATCACTCGAAACAGGACAGAAGGGAATCGAGGGGTTCTTGGGTGCGAAAGGAGCTGCGTCGTCGCCAACCAAGAAACTCGGCAGCGCCAGTAACGCCACTAGCGGGAAACAGTCAGATAGTGCAAGTACCAAGCTACAACGACGAACTGCGTCTCCTAGCGTTGAAACCAAGAGAGTTGCTCCCAAGCCCAAGTCCAAGCATGACTTTTTTGGTGCAGCAAAGCGCAAGGCGATTGAAGTAGTCGACGACAGCGACTCGGATATTGTCGAGATATCACCCCCTCCACATGTGAAGCGAACGAATACTGGGTTGAATAGGCAGACCGGGGGCTCGTCGCGAAGTGGGACGCCGACACCGGCAATCGGCCACAAGGGCAAGGACAAGAGTAGTACAAGAACGGACAAAAGCAAGGACAAGGGCGGGATTGCAGGTTTCTTTGTAGCTGCTGGGTCAAGCAAGAAGGCCGGCAAAAAGTGATCGAGGATATTTGACTTCCTTGGATTTAACTGGACGGTTGCTTGTGCGGAATCGCTGTTGTATTTCTAGATAGACGATACCACTGTTGTACACGTACAAAATGAGACTGTATGCTCAGAAAACTGAACGGGTCGAGTATGGTGCATACGTCAAGTCAAAGGTTCGAGATCTGTTGAAGACTCTGACTCCTAACGATAAACTGTAAGCTCGGTTCCAACCCGATTCCCGCCTACTCACATTCACCGCCCGAATCGACTGAACACCCAACTCGTACCTCCCTTGGGTTCTCGACTTGCCACCCAGGATCGATATACCAATCGTCCTGATTTTTTCATTCATCATGCGCACTTGATGTTGTACCAAGTCCCCCTGGTTCGTCAACACAAAATTCGAGATCGGAATCTACGCTCGAATCCAGGTTCAGATCCCAAGCGAGAACACGCGCAAGTCGGTCCAACACACCATGATATCCTCCCACTCGCCGTCTTTTTCAAAATACAGCCTGTGCTGCCACAGATCCGTCTGGATCGGCCCGTCTGTTTGAATATTCACAAAATACGAATTACGAGTCGGCGGGTCCCCAGCAGCGCGCACGCGTAGCGCGAGGTACTTGTGTAATGACAAGTCGTCATAGATCTGTCCGAACAACGTCGGGCGAGACTACATGCGCCGCCCTCGAAATGAATCTGATTCCCCGTCGATTCTCCCCGTCCAACACCGGACTCACCTTGTTTCGAAACCCCGCATATCCGGGCCTGAGCTTGCCTTCGAGTCCAGATTTCACATCTAGCCGCATGTCTCCCCAGAAACGGGCATAACCGTCGGGGTGGTGCTCGAGATGCGCGCTCGAGTTGCCGCCGATGTCGGCGTCGCTTCCGACGGCGTATTGCCGAAGGTCGTCGGGCGTGCGAAAGCTGAAGAGTGTGCGCGAGGCTGTGTTGGGGTTTACGCCTTCCATGCGGATTACTGCGGAGGGTGAGACGGGAGAGAGGACGGTAGGCGGTGCGTACTTTTGACGGTGTTGTCGCGCAGGAGCTGCGCTGTACGGTTCAGTGCTTGAGCCCAGGGGCCAGACATGATTCAAGCCTAAGATATTCGGGTAGTACAGCTTGCCTGTTGAACCACTAGATTGACGTACCAGTGGCGGTTGTAATGAGCATTACCATCGCGGTTAAGCGCCGAACCTTTGCGCGACCCACAAAGCCGGAATCAATTATTTTGGCTGTCGGGCCACACTGCAGAGGATATTGAATATCCAGCGACGGAGGTGAACACATAACGCATTCAACCCTCGCCTTTTACTAGAGTTGACCGTGGGTCTGCCTCATTAACGTCGCAATACGAATTTTTCGGAACAACCCTCCCTCGGGATGTGGAATATCTATTTTGTCTTTTGCTCCCACACTTGTATTTGGCACACGCTGCTCCAATCGTGACCGATCAATCCATACATTCACCTCAGCCCCTATCTACCCCACTGTCGCCATCGAGGTCACCCGGTCAATCAGAGCACACCCCTTTGAGCCAAGCCCCTATCTTTCCTCCCCCCTATCCACACCCAGATAACGAGCGACAATAAATCACATTTCACGAGTGACCACACAACTTGCTGCACCCACAAAACGAAACGAGGAATAAAAAAAGAACTGTTGGGTTCGACTTTACGGGGAAGATATAAGCAAGAAGGGAATCAAGAAAAAGCAGCGAGACCCAAAATAGCGTACAAGAAACAAAAAGTGGAAAAAGGAGGGTCGAGTTTAGACAACGACGCAGCCCCCACAGCACCCGGCGTCTGGCTTTTCGTCTTCGGTTGCCATCCGCTGTTGGCCGGTCGGCTGGTTGCCGGGCCGGACCTGTTGGTCCTGTTCACACCCAAGAGTCAGCAAGGGTATCGTCGGTGGAGGGTAGGAAACGAACCTTGTTGTACCGACGAATCTCGCGTACGAGGTTGCTAAATGCCTCGTCCACGTTGATCCGCTGCTTTGCGCTAGTCTCGATAAACTTGGTCCCAAAGTGTTTTGCAAGGTCGCGGCCCTCTGTGTCACGACCCGTGGTCATTAACCTGATAGAAATATGAACGCGGACAAGCGTACCATTCATCCCAACCTGACGCTCATACTCGAGGTCGCACTTGTTTGCCACGACGATAACCGGGAACGAGTCCCTATCCTTGACGCGCAAGATCTGTTGGTGGAAAGTGCTAATTTCCTCGAACGAGTTGCGGGAGGTGATCGAGTAGACGAGCAGGAAGCCTTCGCCGGTGCGCATGTACTGCTCGCGCATGGCCCTGCAAACCCACATCAGCCGACTTGGCAAGATAGGCGGAGCCGAAAACGAACCCATATTCTTCCTGTCCAGCAGTATCGAGAACGTCCAGGAGCGCGACTTCGTCATCAATCACGCACTGCTTGCGGTACGAATCTGGTCAAGGCAGGGCACTGTTAGCGCCGGGTGTCTGGGGGCCGATGTGCAGTGGGACCTGTCAACAGAGAGACTTACCCTCGATAGTAGGATCGTACTCGTCGACAAAGTGGGACTGGATGAACTGGATGGTGAGAGCCGATTTGCCGACACCTGAAAAAAGTTCAGGGCGAGTAAGTATGTGTGCGGGAAAAGTGCGGGGTGGGATAAAACGAGATGGTATGGGAGCGAGGTAGAACGGGCGAGTGACTCACCTCCTCCGCCGACGACGACGAGCTTGTACTCGCGATACAGTTGGGCCTGCAAAGCGGGTGCTGTCCATCAGCGGGCGTGGTCAGCTAAAAAGGGGCACAAACGTACCCGAGACATAATGGCTAATCCTGGAGTTGCGCAACGTCAGCCTCTGAGCCGTGTCAGCATTCAAGTACGCACCGTAAAACTGTACGACTGGAGGAGGGGGCTGGTGGTGGTGAAGCAAGAGGAGCTTCGGCGACTTCCGCAAACGACTTAGTCTTGTTTGTCAGCTGACCCCTGGCACCCACACTTAGTGCGTTTTTGGAAATTGCGCGTTGGCGGCCGCGACGGCGAGACCATATGCGGATTGAAACAGGGCTACATATAACGCAAAGCGACTCTATGGAGATGGGTACATGGTACATGGCAGGATCGTACAGGAAAGCACCAGAAAGCAAAAGAAAACCGCAGGAGTCCGTTTGTGGAATGAGACCGAGTGGTATAAGGCCGGGAGAGGGGCACAGGGGTATACGCGCGCAAGTCGGCGGTTCACATGAGCTGGCACGTCTTGTCGCCGCCAGACTTGCCGCGTCGGATGATGCGGTCGCGCCGCGAGCCGGTGCTGGGCGCCGAGCCCAGGCCCCCGGCGCGCATCTGGCGCACAACGTCCTCGAACACAGCGTCGATGCCCCAGTTGCGTTTCGCCGAGGTCTCGTAGTACGGCACCCTCCACTTGTCGGCGAGGGCCTGCATCTGCTCGCGGCTGACCTCGCGGTCCGAGCCGAGGTCGGCCTTGGTCCCGACGAGGACCATGGGGACAGGCGTCGCGGCGTGGCCCTTGACGCGGTGGATCTGCGTGCGCAGGTTCTCGACCTCACGCACGCTCGCGGCCTGCGTCAGGCTGTGGCGGGTGAGACACGCGTGGCAGACAAAAACGGCAGCGTACCTGAAGACGAGCACAAAGCCACGCGCGTCCTGGGCGGCGTCAGTGCGATGCCAGGCACGGGCACAGACACGCGCACCTTGAGATAGTACTCGTTCATCGCGGTAAACTGCTCCGCGCCAGCCGTGTCGGTGATCTCGAGCTGCGCGAGGGTCAGTCGCGGCACGCGCAGCACAGGCAGCACCCACCGAGCATAGCTCGCTGTCGACCTTGATCGTCTTGGTGTATATCTCTAGGCAGCGTCAGACCCGTCCACCAGCGCGGCGCCGCACTCACCCTCGATCGTCGGGTCGTAGCCATCGAAGAAGATACCCTCGACGAGGCGCAGCGTCAGCGAGCTCTTGCCGACGCCGCCAGCTGCAGTCCCAGTCAGCACAGGTCGGCCGCGCGTCGTCGTACCCACCTCCGAGGACGATGGCGCTGTAGGTGCGCATGATGGTCCGGTGGGCGGGGCTCGTCCATGGATAGTTTAGTTAATTACGACAATTAAGAGCCCAGACCAGACCCGACCCACTGGGTCAACCACGCCCCAGTCGCGAGGCGCCCCTGACGCTGCCCACCACCATGCCCAATCCCCGCGTGTTCTTCAACTTTGAGGCAGACCAGCGTCCCCTCGGAAGGTCAGCCGTTGTCGCTCTGGTTCTCGCCCGTGCTCACGCCCCACAGGGTCGTCTTCGAGCTCTTTCGCGACGACGTCCCCAAAACGGTAGAAAAGTAGCCCACTCCATATCTTTCTCGGCCTGCGCTGACCCACGACAGTTTCCGCGCACTCGCGACGGGCGAAAAGGGGCTCTCCCCAGTCTCCCAGGTCCCGCTCTACTACAAAGGATGCATCATCCACCGCTCGATTGCCGACTTTATGATCCAAGGCGGAGGTGCGCCTCGCTTTTCTCCCTTCTTCCCTTCTGGACCCTCTTTCCCACAGACTTTACGAAGCGAAACGGCACCGGCGGAGAGTCTATCTACGGCCACCCATTCGAGGACGAGAACTTTGATCGTGATGTGGATGCGGAGGGGTACGTGGCTCTTCTTTTTCGCCTCTCACCCACCCACATGTGGCATCAGCTTGCTCGTCATGGCCAATCGAGGGCCAAACACCAACTCGTCCCAGTTTTTCATCACCGTTCGTCCGTGCCCGCATCTCAACGGCAAACATGTTGTCTTTGGTACGTGTCTCTTGGCGTTCAACTTGACGTGTCCTCATATGACTAGGCCGCGTCGTTTCTGGCCTCGACGTTGTCGAACAAATATCAAAACTCCCGGTAGACGAAAAGTCCCGCCCGCTCAACCCCGTCGTCATCGCCTCGTGCGGTGAGCTCGAGCTGCGCAAGGCCCCGCCCAAACCACTAGAACCTAGTATGTACATTTTATCATGTTTCAGCCCTGGCACTCACAGCTAGTAATGCAGCACCTGGATCCCGTTCAGCCTCTGCAACACCCTCGGACGATTCAGATGACGACCGCCGGCGCTCTCGTTCTAAAAAACATAAATCCAAACGACACTCTTCTCGCTCTCCAGATGCTTCCAAGTCTAAATCCAAGTTCAAAAAGCGCAAGTCCCGCCAAAATGAGGAAGAGGACGACGGACTAGAGAGAAAAGATTTTGGAGGGCCTCGAAAAGAGACAGAGGAAGAGTATGACGCGAGGCTCGAGAGGGAGGAAAAAGAGCGAAATGAGGCGAAGAAAAGGGCGGAGCTGGAGGACAAGAAGCGGAGGATCGAGCGGGAGATGGAAAGGGAAAAGGAGATGTCAGGTGGTATACGGTATAAAGGTGCGGTTTGTTCATCCATTCTTCACTCTCCCTCGAGGGTAGACTCGACTGTGCCTCTGGTATGACTCGCAGATCCTGACATGTAATGTTGCATAGGTCGCGGCCAGATGAAATATCGCGACAGCGACCACCGCCCAGTCTCTCTTGCCGACCGCATCCAATAATCCGTCTCGCTTGTACGCTACACGTCTGAATCCTTGTTTGATCGAGCGTCTCTTGTGCGGTTCCGTTCCCTTGCTCATCTCAATACAGACCCTGCATGCTCATCCCGCCCACATGCGGCCTTGTGGCTGCCCGAATCTCCGCTTGCAAGTGGCGTACACGTAACACCTCCCCAACACCCCAACACGGCAGTATCGACAGACGAAAGAAAGGAGGTCAAGGGGGCTCGGAGCAGGGGCTGGGTCACAAGGTTACCAACAAGGAAGGCTAATCTTGAAGGGGTGGGCCGCCGGCGAACAGATGAGAGATGGCATCAAGGTGTGCACGGTTTGCTCGCTGTCTCCTCCCTTGCTTGGGAGCGCGGGATCTACAATCACAGCCGTCCGGTTAGAAATCAATGCACTCGACCCGGAGTTGAACATGGGCATCGATCGACCACGGACGCCACCGGCCTGCCCTGCGCACCATCCCTATCCTCCTATCCATTTATTCGCCCATCGTCGACACAGACCCGCGGAAATGCACAGCCCCATCCCTCCTCGTACGCGCCTATGCCTCGCACATCAGCCCCCTAACCCCGTGCATTTCATCCCTATCGTGCCCCACCTTTCACGAATCATGATGCATGATGGCCAATCATCACACGCTAATCCTGATCGGACGAAGAAAAAACTGTGCACGTTGTGTGTAACTTTAACACATCTGGCCATGAAAAGGGGTAAACATAATGTCAATAAAATAAGATCTGTATCGTTTGCATATCGAGGGGAAGAAAGAATCATTGACCAAAACCGTAAAACCAAAATATGCTTGTGTCGCCCCGGTTGGGGGAGATTCGCCCCTTCTTCCCTTCAGACGGTGACCTCTGCGATCTTGTCCGTCACATCCTTCACGCTCGCATCCTCCTTCTTCCCTCCCATCCCGGCGGCAGCCGCAAAGCTCGTCTGAGCACGCACCTGCGCGGCCTTGCTGTCAAACTTGTTCGCTGCCCGCCCTCCTCCCCCTTCCTCCCCCTTATTTTCTCCCTCTCCGGGCGAGTCGGATCGCGGCGTCGACTGCGTTCGTGTCACGCCCGATGTTGAGCCCTGGCGCGACATGGGATTCGGTCGGGCGTTACCAAAGGGGTTGGCATTGGCGGACTTGTCGCGGGCTCGGGCCTCGCGTTCTTTTTCAATTTTTTCAGCAATTTCGCGGTCCTTGGCGGACACGTCGATTGGCCTAGACGACCGAGTCAAGTCCTGGTGCAAATGAAGCCGGAACGAGGACGTACCTGGCTGCGCCGAATGGATTTGCTTTCGCCACAGACGGCGTTGCGTTCATCCTAGGCGAAGAAAGCGGAGACGGGACGTTGGACCCAGTCGTCGAACGCGGGAGCAGCTCCAATCGCTTCCTGTTACCCTGAGGAGTTGTTGGCTGAGAGCTTGTAGCTATACGACCATCGGCGAATCAGTACGCAAACATTTAAAAGTTGATAAATCTATGGCGTACGGCTCTTATCCAGACTCCCTTGTCGAAGCACTGGGCTCTTCATCTGCGAGCGCCAATCGCCCATGTCTGGCGGACCCCCGGTGTTGAGCTGCGGCCCTTCTCCACCTCGCCCGCCAAACATTCCCCTCCTTGGCGGCTCCTCTGCTTGGGCTGCCGCACGAGGCGGCCCACGCGCCCAGACCTCGTCGGTCTCGGCAGCGCCCAACGGCGCACTCTCCCTATCTCCTGAAGGCGTATTAAAACCCGAGCCCCGCCGGAACGCACTGGGCCGGTCTGCCTGTACATGCTCAACCAGCGTTCCCTTGCGCTCCCACGTCATCTCCGCGCGCGGGGCCGCATCTCGGAAACCAGACCCGCTTCGGCGCGAGGGCTCTTCCGATGGAGGCGTCTGGCGTGCCGGCCGGTTTGCGCGCCAGTCCGAAACGGTATCCGCCACAGAGTCGACCGGTTCCCGCGGCGGACGATCTTCGAACCGAGACCGGCCACCACCCATGCTAGGCGGTGGGCCTTCCCGTCGCCAGTTGGACGCTTCATCGCCGAACGACGAAAATCCGGACCTTTGCTCTCGTTCTTTCGCTGGAAATAGGGGGTTAGGAAAAGTGTGAGAGGCGCAAGGGTGCAAAGAATCAGAGAGGTGCTCACGCGGCTCGGCAACGCTTACTCGCACGGTGCGCGAGTTAAGCTGGGTGCCCGACTTGGTCAGACCGTTCTTGAGCCCGGCCAACGTCTCAAATTCGACGTATCCAAATCCTTTTGGTTTGTTGTCCTCTCGGTCGCGGATAACTTTGATAGATTTCAACTAGTGGGACGTATGAGACACAGTGCTAAAACTGTGTGTTTAGTCAGACTTACAGACTCGGGGGCAAAGAACCCCGCAAGGTCGTCTTCAACGAGATCAAATGCAAGATTTCCGACAAACACGGTGTAGGGTGGTGCAGTGGGCAATGGAAGATCTTCTCTGGGAGGGCCACTCGGGCCGCGATCTGAAAATCGAGACGCAAATCGCGTGGGCTATCTGGGGAAACAGGCAACGCGCAAGAGCTCACCTCCACGAGAAGAGTAGTCACGATCCCCTCCAAACCCACCGCCTCCACGCCCGAACCTGTCGGACGAGGCATCGTCTGGCGCCCTTGCTGCCGCTGCGAATGATGACCCATGTAAGCTCGCGTGCTGAATACGATGAACATGAGGCACTTGCGAGCAGTGGGAAGGTTTTCCATGTCATCCGCCCACGATCCAAGAGCTGTGAAGGGAAAATATGAATGAACAGATGACGATGGCGAGTCTAGGGCATACTGACTCTCATCTGCCAAAAAGCCACCAAGTGACATCTTTTGCGCTTTCTGTTTCTTCGCTGTAGACCGAGGTTACACCACACCATTGAGCACAAGACTAGAGACTCACGCATGGTTGCTAGTGTTCAAGTTTTAGAACGATCAGTGACGGTGACAGAGTCGGAAATTTGGTGATGCATCCGGTCAGCCGATGCGCGGTTATTACAGGCCAATCACGTGACACAACTGTAGCCACCCAATATCCGCTCATATAACCCAATCGGGTAATTGAGTGCAACCAGCCTTAGAGCTTCAGACGTACGGGACAGGTATGAAAAGAACACCTCGGTATTTATATCGAGCTAAATGCAGCTGCCGCACTTGTGAGGTGTAACACATCAGGAAAAAAATCCAAGGGTAATTTGGCCTGGATTATTAGGTACCCTTCCTAATCCCCGCTAAAGTGCTGAATCCACTATTTTGGGGACTTTTATTTGCGTTTACTTCGCTTTAGAACGGTTTAGAAGGCCATTAGAAGCGATTACAAAGGTACCCCACTAATTATTCAGGGATTAGTTTGACAGCTTTTGGCGTTTTTTGCTGATGCATTAAGCTATCCACCCACGCCCAAAACACAACTTCAACTATCATCACCTTGCCGTCAGTGTTTGACAAAGCCCAAGGTAGGTTCATCCCTGACCCAACACGCACCACGGAAAATTGTCACGGGTCGACAGGGTACTAGCACGTAGATTAACTATTAGACACCCAGCTCGTTCAGGGCATTAAATTGCGCGTTGAAGCACAAATCACTTATATACACCTTCCGTCTTCCGTGGGTTTATCAAAAATGTAAATACATAGTTGAATAGCCTCACTAAGGCGAGTATTTCTATACACCTATAGTTTTGATAGTGTTAGTTTCAGCGATACACTAAGTTGGGGGGGGGGGGGGCATGCCCCTGACTGCGCAACAACTAAGACCTGCATCAAAGATATGTAAGCACACACCGACGATTGAGCCACCTGGCAAGACTGCGGCTCTGGGTCGTAGATTAACATGTAGTGCATTTAGTTTTACGCAGGATGAAGTAGCTCTGATTGATCCAAGCGCGGGGAATAAAGTTGGTCTGGAGAGGTTTTTGGCGGCTCTGCAGGTCTCATGAACTACTCGAGCATCTAATTTGTTAGGCCTACTCAGCAATCATCGGGAGTGACACAAGTTCCCGCTCGTCTTACGCATATATTGATACGTGTGTCATCCCGGCAGACTTGGGTTCCTTGCCGTTTGAGCGGCATGACGGCACGCAAGAAACTTCGGGGATGCACCGATGGTCCCACAGGTTGATTCTAGAGTCTGGTGTCGTTGATCATAGGCTCGGTACTGTTATGAGTTATCTACACTTCGCAGTGCCACTACTATGTCATATTCATCAGTGGCCGTTGATTCGCAGCTTCCCAATCCACGAATCTAAAACCTTTAGTTCATCAAGCCCACGTCTTTCGTTGTGATTCATGAAACTCCGGTGCAGCGTGTCGGCTCCAGCATGATCCCAGAATGAGCGAGAGCACTGAATGTTCGGCCACAAGAGATGCAAGTACCTGTTTCGGTCTCAGATTAGTTACGCGATATGCGAAAAAGCAGTACGTACTCCGCAAGTTTTTTAGTCTGGGTTGAACTACGTTTGAACTGTCGGGGAGAATCACTGGATAGACGTCTGAAGGTGGTGTATCTGGGCGAAAGAGGCGAAAGAAGGTCGAATTCTGGGATACTTGAACCTCCCAATTCCACATTGAGTTGAAGTTTCTCGAGATTGGGCAGGTTCCGAGCAAAGCCCACGAGATCTGCAAGACTAGCACTCTGGCAGTCGCAACTGAGTTCAGCAATACCTGGCCAAGCCGAAGACAGAAAAGCGCAACCACCGTCGAAATACGCGTCACTAATCATAAGAGATTTGAGAGGCAACAGGCGGAAAGGTTCTTGGATATCTTGAGAGAGGAGGAACGGAGTTTGGTCGTTGTCCCCCCCGTTAAAGAGAATGGATAGGTCTGAAAGGTTGGGACTATGACTACAAATACGCGACAAAAAATTGTCCGCCCATTGTTCCCCATGCTCGGGTTCGTGTACCCCTGGCCACATAGAAATGGAGATAGTCGCAAGATTCTTGAACAGGGCTTGCACAGACCACAAATTCATGATCCAGTAGGGATTCATGACGTTCTCAAGGATCAGTTTTCGGAAGGACGGGAAAGCAGTCTCACGTAGCGAGATGTCATATGATAACAGGGGCGCAGCCCCGACTCCAACCATGAGCTCCTCCAGGTAAGGCAGTTCACTTAGGATTATAAGGCTCTGAGGATATAGTACAGCAATATTGCTACGGAGACAGCATAGTTTGTGGAACGGGGCAAAGGAAGAGAGGAGCTCAAGTTGGCGTTGTGAAAGCGAGTCTGGGTCGACGTCCTCTTCGATGCTGCCGGAATCAAATCCCCTAGGCGAGATAAACAAGTCACCCAGATCAGCAGACTTAGACGCAGCCAACCGAAGCATAGCACAGACAACCTCCATTGGCCATTCGGGATCCATAATAATCGCATGGATCCCGTGTATAGAGGGCAAGAGCAGCACACTAAGCCAGTTCAAGCAGGCTTGATAATCTGGATACCGAAAAGTAACTCTTGTGAGATACGGGAGTAATGCTTCGCCACCCAGGTAGTCAATTAGAACCTGCCAATTCAAGATACTGTCTAGTCGGGTGGGGGTCTCGTAGTGGTGTTTTGGGTGGGGGGATAGTTCTGTCTTGTGATCAATGACCAGTGTTTTGACGAACGGTGCATAGATGTTGAAACGCGCAAAATGAGACTTTTTCAGCGAGTGAGGAAGTTCCTGGGGTCAAACCATGAAGTGCTAATATCGTGATAAACCACTCGCGGAGACTCACTATGATTTCGACTGAATATTCCACGATACTTATTGGCCGAGCCCCGGATATCAACAGTAGGATGTCTGAGGCACGGTAAAGGTCCTTCCAAATCAAAGGAGCAGCTGAAGAGAAGAATAGGCGCGAGACACGCAGGACGCAAAGCACATCCTTCGCAAACAACAGCTCGAACGTGGAGCTTAGTAGCTCAGGAACTTGGAAGAACCTGTGCATCTGTGATACCAACAGGTGGCAAATTTTTCCTAAGTGTCGGTCCTACAACAGTGGTGAGATGTCGACTGGACAGGGCGGCGACGAAGTTGAAGTCGAGTTTTCGAACACGAAACGGGTAACGCAACGTTACGCTTGTGGCTCAAAACCGAGCCACTCAATTGGGCGGTGAACCAGGCTTAGAACAAGGCGATCGTAAAATGATCGGGACAAAGTCCTTTAGCGCACGAACAGCATAATCATATAATATCATGATGTGGTATGTATGCGACTGTGAGTTAAACGAGATAATAGGAATGCGCCGATGCTGCTGATTGAACTTCTTGCCCGACGTTTGGCGCAGGCTCTCAGGCCGTGGGTGCGTTTGGAGTTGATGGTAGGCTCCAATCAGCTAGCTGGGGACAATAAGCATATAGGCAACTAGTTGTGTGCAGGAATGCAATTTACTTCTACCTTCGAGGCATATGCACAAATGTATTGGGCAGTGCAGGCACAATGATTCCGCAGATACAGAAACTCGGGGATTTTTGTGAGGCGCCAGTTGGTATATTCGGGCAGGTGCATCTCGCGCCGAAAGCCCGCCTCAGGCGCTCAAATTTATTGAGTTTGAAGCGATTAGCATCCCACTTGTCCAGCTGCCAGTTGATACTGCGGACGCATTAATGTCAGAGGACACCCTGTGCCCCGCTTCACTGAAGAGCTGCTGTCGAAACCCGGCCTGCAAAGTCCGCCTCCGTGGCGTAACTGATTAAAACCAGCCTACTCAGGTGAGTTTCAGACAATAGAATTGGTAGCGGCACGTACTATGCGACTAATTATATATAGGTGATACAATCTCTGCCCTAAAACATGCCCCACTTCCGCCGATCTTTTTAATCCTATTTAACCGTATCGTGGGACTCTCGTGTCAGATTTTTACGCCCCTCAAGCGGCTTCACGCAACAGGCGTGATGAAGCTCAAAGCCCCGGAAGAGAATGCCAAACCGGGTTTTTGGTCGCTTGTGGGCGGGCCCCGAACCCAGCATATCCAAGCATACACGACCAGGATATTGGTTAGTTAGGGCGCGTACAAGTTCAATGGCAACACCACACTCCCGATACGGGGATTTTGTGTGCTCAATTTGTCGATAGTGAGGTAGGAGGGGTTGGTGCATGTGAACAATAGGCATCACAAGCTGAGACTATTTGCGTTGACCCAGCGCGTGGTGGTGACCGATCAAAGGCGTTCGTTGCGCACGCTAAGTTCCGCACTGTAGCGGCTAAGTGGACGTTTATTCAGTATTGAGAGTCTAGAGCCCTGGGATACATAACCACTGACCAAATTGCTCCGCAGTGTGGAAAAGGGCGTGTTTTAAAAAGCTCGCGGCCAAGATAGTGACGCAAAGATGCCGCACCAGGAGACATCTTCGCCGGGTATAGCGGTATAGTTATTCTATGCAAGAAACAATAATATAGCGCCTATGAGTTTAAAATTACTCTAACCACTTGTGCAAGCCCAAGACTTGATTGGGTCAGTCGTATAGCGCTGCATAAACAATGACTTGGGGTCACCTGACTTCCAGGGCCGCGCTTATCGTAACAACCTAAGTTTACTTTCTCACCACTCGGTTTGAACAATTGGCTTTGCGGGACTTCGCCTAGTGAGGGCAATTCAGGACGAGATGGGTGTAATATCGGCGGCGACACACGACAATAGGCGCAGTAACAGGCGGTTGGTGGGCGGCTGGGTTCACATGCTCAGAGTCAGGTCGTCGAGCAACATATCTGTGGAGCCTCACGCAGCCCCGTACGAACCATGGATGCGGTGAAATTTTCACGGACGATGGCGAAAATGATAATACCGTTACAAACTCATGGGTTATTTTCGTGTTTCCTATTGTCGGCGAACGAATCTAACGGTAGTGGGGCTACTGTCGGGCGCAGGCACGGTGGGCATGCGCCATCCTGATACCACTCATTGTAGAACAATTGCCAGGCCCAACGTTTGAAGGTGCGATATCCGGCGCTTGAGGTTGGCCGTTGCTAATTGCACGTCCAACAGTATTCGCGCTGTGCGCCTCGCTGTCCGACCCTCATTCGTAACCGACAAAAATCTGAGAAAATTTCGTTTCCTCTCAGATTTTATCCTTGTTGCACGAACCACAAGCCTTCAGCACACAACGAGGCCAGGCTAGTAAGGTAGCTAATCTTGCTTAATGTCAGAAGAAGGAAACCTATTTCCTATTTAGGCAAGAACTCTATTGCCGGCGCGCTTGATCAGCACCACAGATTACATTTAGGTGTCGAGATGTGCTCACTGGGATATGCCGAATTGCCCAATCGGAACGAGGGACGAGCGATGACATCAAGACTCAGACAATACGGACGCTCATACCGGACTAGCGCGCCTACCCCTCTGCTCAAAGGGACCCTCGACATTTCCGCTTCATCCCCGTCGCTTTTTCCATTCTCGGTCAGCCATGTGCGAGGGCAGACCTGGGCAGACTCGACGCGACCTCTGATCGCCCTTTTTGTGTCCATATCTGGGACTGTCCCGTTGATTCGGTTCATAGGCTGCGTCCCCGCTCTATCATGAATTCTCTGCGCCAAATTCAACGCCGCCCATGGTTGTGGGAGTACAAAAGCTCGGCTTGCTCATGTCTGAACGGCAGTAGTATACGCCCCTCGCTCTTCACCGGCTCTTCGCAGTCTTAGAAAATCTTGCACCATGTCGACTATGTTTTCCTGGCTCTCATCTGCGTTTGGGTCGGTCGCCGATTCGTGGTTTGGAACCTCGAGAGCGTCCCAACGCTCTCACTCCTACGGTCTCGCGGATGGGTTTGACATTTCCCACTTTGCCTCGTCTGTCTTCGAGCTCGATGCCAAGACCGCGTTCATGCCCCCAGAGCCTCCTCTTGCGCGTCTTGACGGCGAGTACGAGCTTTGGGAACGTCTCCTCGACGTTGCCTCTGAGCATTTCACATGCCCTGGAGACGAAGCGGACGTGCCTGAGTCTCAAGTCAAGTTTAGCGAGTCATGGCGCCGCGCTGTCCGCGAGGTAAGCGAACAACCTGCGCAGTTTCACTTGTTGCGAACTGAAACGGCCACAACACCCGCAGCTTCCTAAACTCTCGTCTCAGCCGTTCGAATTTGACATTCGTCGCGCGCGCCGGGCCCATCATGTTCTCGCGTTTATCACTCAGTTTTACATTCAATCTCTTCCTCCGCGCCAAGATGCCTCAGACCGCTCGCCTGTCGTGATTCCGGCATCTATTGCAATCCCTTTCGTCAACGTGTCCCGTCAATTGGACATCGCCCCAATTGTGAGCGGACTATTCATTTCGCGTCTTGCATTGAGTACCTACTTATTACTCCCAAATAAGGTCACATATGCGGACACGGTCCTCTGGAACTGGGACCTGATCGACCCCTCCCAACCCATGAGCACGACCAACATCCGCATTCGCGATTTGTTCACACGCGACCCTCAGGAGGAACATTTCTTCCTTACGTCTGCACGTATCGAGATACGCGGTTTGGAGGCGATGGATATCATGTCTAAATGCGCTCGGGAAATCGAACGTGGCGCAGGCTCGGCTGAGGATGAGGCTCGTCTGGCTGGGTATCTTGCACGATTGGCACGTGTGATCGAAGATATCACAGCTATTTTGGATGCGGTCCGGGATGGATGTGACCCCATGTTCTTCTATTTCACTTTCCGTCCGGTTAGTCCTTCAGGCTTTTGTTCCTCAAGTACGGGCACTGATGAACGTGATGTATGCTTATAGTGGATTCGCGGCGCCGATCAAGGCGCCGACTCTCCCATGTGGTTCTATGAAGGGGTTGACGGCAAGGGACTCGCGATGCAATGCTCTGGACCATCGGCTGGCCAGTCCGCCTTGATGCACGCGTTCGATGGTATGGCATTCTTACTCTAGTCGATGAGTGTGTCGGCTAAAGCATAACAATAGTGTTCCTTGACGTTGTGCACCCCAACGCTCGTGCATCACGGGGTTGCTCCTTCTCAATGGCGCTTCCGGATACTCCTCCCCCTTCCCCCGGCTTGGTGGGTCAGCCCATGGACGGCATTGCGCAATGCCCATTCGCATCCAAGATGCACACCGTCGATCCTGCGTTCAACCCGCACACCAGGCCCGCTCGAGCGCATATGAATACTGGGCTCGATACCCCTCCCCTCACCCCGACCGAGGGCGAAAACAAGACCTTCCTTCCTCTGGAGATTGATATTCCGGTGCACGGCCAGGAACCCCTCGACACTTCGTTTTTGGGGGTATGTTCTACGCTCTCTCTCGTTGATTCTTGTATGCTTACCCTTTCATCCAGCGCATGCGCAAGTATATGCCTGGCGGCCACCAACTCTTCCTCGACCATCTTCGCTCCCTTTCGTTTGGCCCTACCGTTCGCTCCTTGACGTCTTCCAACACTACCTCTCCTCTCACCAAGTCGTACAACGACGCCCTCACTGCCCTTTCTGGCTTCCGTGATGCCCACATCCGAGTCGTGACCCGCTACGTGATCTGTCCTGCCCGGTCCGGGACAATTGTGCGGGACCCTGCGCTCGACTCGGGTGCTGTGCGCGGAACCGGCGGCACGAGTCTTGTGCCCCTCCTCAAGGTCTATCGAAATGAAACCTTGAACTGCCGTCTCTAGGCTTGCTTGCGTTGACCGCAGGTGGATCATAGTTCGTACTTCGTTCATATTTGCCCCTTTTCAGTCTCAGCACCGTGTATTCGTTCATCCCTCCCCCATTCGTGCATTCATCTCAACTTCGTTCACAGTAACATGGATTTATGTATTGCAAACATGCTCTCTCGCTCTCATCACTATGGTTCAAACACCTTTGTTGTAAACCGCTACCCTGTAGATCCTATCGTTATTCTACCCCTAGCAAATCTAACACATTATTTATATAACTTATCGATCCGCCACTCGGAAAGTCGCGAACAGGAACGGCACACCCATCTACAACTCATGCGATCGGTACACACTTTCGAGGACAATAACTCACGTGTCGTGCTTTGTTCGACTAACACCGACTACGACGATCCGCCCCTAGGTCAATTTAGATCCCACCTTAGGCTTTAATCCCGCGCATATTCCATGCTTGCCGATTTATTGTTCACCCCCTCCTGCTTTTTTCGGTAAGCAAGCGCTTTTTGGCGTTGAGGAA
The DNA here is from genome assembly GCA_019616945.1 of Ceratobasidium sp. 414. Classification (NCBI taxonomy): domain Eukaryota; kingdom Fungi; phylum Basidiomycota; class Agaricomycetes; order Cantharellales; family Ceratobasidiaceae; genus Ceratobasidium; species Ceratobasidium sp. 414. Next base: position 88,576 of record WSTK01000049.1, read on the forward strand.
TCATCCTTTGCTCGCATGCCGGTGGCTTGATTGACGTCCCCTCTCATATAACTGCTTGATTGATGGATCAAGGTTCAGTGCAGAGGACAATAAGGCAATGACAATGACACATTTCAACCAAGGAGTTCTTGTGGCGGCCAAGTGGCTATACGCGAGAACCTCCCGACGGCCCTGGATGTCCGACTATCTACAAAAGCTCGGGTCATCATTTTCGTGGACTATAACGTGCCCGAAATTCCGATCAATGCTCACTGCAGCTCTCTTCCCTAGCTCCCGTTTTCGAAATGCAAGGGGCGCTCGGTCATGATCAGTCCTAATGCCCACCACTTCTCGCCCGAACCACGGTGGTGTGTAGAAGATCGCAGCGTGAAAACAGTGTGTACTGTGAAGATGACAACAGCAAGGCGATTGCCAAGACGTTCGGCTCAATGAGTGACGATATGTACGTGTGATGGGTGAATACATGCCTGGGTGCCGCAACAATACTAGCTCGGGTTCACGGCGCTGCTCCGCCGACACATAATAGCGTAGTGGTTGTTGTTTAACCACAGGCCCAAAGGGGCCAACCCGTTCCCTGAACAAACCAATATACCCATTTTAGGTGATCGTTCTCCCCTGAATATCAAACGCTAATCGCATCAAGGTGATCTCATCTCAAAATCCCAAGTTGGAGATTCCGAACACATAAGTGTTGCATAGTGCATAGTATACGTCCATCCGCCCATGGTTTTAGGTTCTGGGGCGAGTAATATGGTACGTGGAAGATGGCTGCGGCTTCTGTTCAAGCTTTGTAATTGACGCGAGGACTAATACAGTTGACGACATACTCGGGATATAGGTGCTGAAAACCAAGTCCTCCACGGTGCGATTGAAACAAGCAAGCCACAACTGGCGACTGAATTACAGGCGATACTGGTCAGCAAAGCTCCACAATCAAATATGGATTTAAACTCAACCCAGAGGTGTGGTAAGTGATAGACTAGTATACCGGGAAAGAAGGATCCACGTCCCTTGCCCAGGCACGAAGACCGCCGACGATGTCAACTACCTGGGACCTGTGCTCACCCTGATCTTGTTTTTCCAAAAGTGCGTCGCGGAGCGCACGAGCCGCAACTTGGGAGTCATTGCCGAGACGGCAGACTACGAATATCCTAGATGGCCGCGACGGCAAGTAATCCTTCGGTCGCTTCAGCAGTCGAATAAGGGGCACATCTGTTATGAACGCCATAGGTCAGTCATTGTATACCGACCCCGAGGAGTCGGGAGATTGTCGTGACAGCATTGAAGCATGCGTAATACAGTTGAGGGGGCGAACGTGATAAAAGACAAACGTTGTGTATGATCAGTGTGAAAAACATAGCAGAAGCACATCGTCTCGCGTGAATGATGTGGATGACTGATGCCCAAATAAAATCATAAAATACGTACTGGTTGATTCCGGAATGGAACATATTCCGAACTCGGTTGGAGAACGTGTGTCAATAATGGTGAGTGGAATCGTCGAAGTGTCTGGAGTGGACGCGAGAGCACTTCGTAGGTCCTGACGAGGATACGACAGAGTGGGCCAACGTTTAATTATAAATCAAGGATGATAAGGCCAGTTCAAAACAGGGGGGCACGAATAGCACACGTTTACTCACTAGAGGATTCGCCCTAATGCCGGGTTCGCCAGAGAACATTCCTGCGCTCACAGGATCGGAGGTGCCCCCTAGGTCACCACAAAATTCGATATAGTCATCTTCTAGTGGTTTAATGTCGGCTAGGATATTCGAAAATGTCGGTTTGCCCGATGCCACATTCAAGGGTGTGCCCGAACATCCTCGGCAACTAGGCTGGCGGGTCCGGAGCTTGATGGTTTTAAACGGCCGCGGAGAAAGTGCGCTGTAGAGTAGCATGGATGGCGTACGGGTCTCGCACTCTGTATGTGTTTTGGAACACGTCAGACGTGGACATCTTGACTTACGAGTGACCAAGCGGAACTTTGGATTTGATGGGAGAGTGAACCCAAAAGCAGGTGTCCATACTTACCGTCCATCCCGAACCCCGTCAGAATTTTTATGGTTTCTAGAGCCATCAGCACACCTATCACACCCACGACCGGCCCCAAAACGCCGACATCAGAACATCGTTCAGCGCCAGCACCAGTTCGCGACACAGAAGGAAACACACAGCGCATGCATGGCCCATGTGTCGGGACAACAGTACTAAGATCTGACTTGACAGAGTCCTGGGATAAGCGGGTCGGAAGGTTGTAAACAACTAGTTGCCCATCAGTTCTTTGTGCGGCTCCAGAAATCAGGGGGATACCAAGGCGCGCGGTTAAATCGGAGAGCAGGTAACGCGTGGAAGGTGTGTCGCTACAGTCTAGAATAACATCGTAGCTTGCCTCTGGAGTAAACACCTCTGAAAGGGTATATGGAGTAAGCGGTATGTGGTGAATGGTTATTTCGATCGAAGGATTGGTCCTTGGTAAAGTTCATCAGTAACTCTAAATGTCAAAGACGATTGATAAACGAGGGCAACCTGAGCAGGGCTTGTTGAGCCGACTCAACCTTTGGTTTGCCAATAGTGTCTACGCCATGCAGGACCTGCCGGTGGAGATTCGATAATTCAACCGTGTCGTGGTCAACGATTGTAAGTTTACCTACGTAACATGTTAGTCCGAGAATTCACGTTCAAACAACAAGCACCGGGTTTGCCCCGAAGCCTACCAACACCGGCTGAGGCAAGGTACATCAGTGCGGGGCAGCCTAATCCACCTGCTCCGACGACAAGGACTGATGACCGCCGAAGCGAAAGCTGGGCTATATTCGAAACAGACATTACGATATTGGCTCGCTAAGATTTTAAAATAAGACTCACATGGCAGGCCAAAACCTGGAAGAATCATCTGCCGACCGTATCGTGTGTACTCTCCAAGTTTGAGTGGTCGTGTTTCTGGCGCCGGCTGTGTCTCTACGGCCTTGTTGGTGTTGACAGGCTGCTCGGGTGGATGTGGATCATGCCCTAGGCCACGAATCTGAGCTTCAAGTATTGCAATGTGGGCTCTGAGCTGCTCGATCTCTTGGTCCCTGGGATCAAGCATGATGGTGGCGGGAGAATTTAAGAGTTGGTGATGGGAGGAGATCATGTGACGTGCGACGCTCAGCGGCAGCTTAGATCGCAAGTAGTTCGCGACTACTGCGAAATAATCTGACACATTTTCTACATCTGGCCAGCATACATCAGCCCATTTCGAACTCGTAAACAACAGTACCAGGAGGTCTTACCCCTGTGGCCGTGTCTAGCACTCAAAGCCCCGAAGGCAAGTCTACCCCAGGACATATCCCGGACGAACCTACTAACGAACCCAACAGCCAGCCCGAAATTTAACCCTCGCACCGCCATCCCTGGCACGCCCTACGATGAGCCCACAACCTCGAGCGTAGCCCCGACACCAAAGGTCCCGGGCGCGTTTCTCGCCTGCGCGCATAACCTCGTCCGCCGAATATCCACCTCGCTCTTTGACAGCCACGCGATGGGGGTCCCCCACGTGAGGCCAATGGCCCCACACACGTCACCTGAAGCGGACGATCAGCCGATGGGTCTCGATTCGCCAAGGCAAGAAACGACGAGGCGGGTAGCCACCCAATTGCCCCAACAGTGAACCCACCCACGCGCGAATCGAATCCCGTTTCGCCCAGCCCGTACAGACTCCCCGGGGCATACCAGGCGAGCGTGCACAGTCCCACCCCGGTCTCGCCCCAGCGTGTCGGTCGACGATTTGGCCGCTCAATAGCCCAACGATGTGCCAGTTGGATGCCAAGTGTCCACGCCCATCGTCGAGAGGCACCCGGGTCGCCCGCGCCAACTGCAGAACCGATCCCAAACGAGCAGACTCGCTGAAATCTGGTGCCAGACTCGAACTTGACTTGCCCCTCACCCCCCTACGCTCCAGGTACCCACGCTCCCGACAGCCACTCACAGCTCTCGGAAATTCTGCGCCAGACGTGACCGACGAGACCCCTGTCCAAAGATCAACTATCGTTTCTCCAACTTCCCGAGAGCACAAACACAGCGCAGGAGACCGCACGCCAGCTAGGACCAGAACAAATCGCTCCCACAATCAGGTATGAGCCGTCGCCCAATATCCGAACTAGTCGGTCTGGACTAGTCCCCGTTACTAACGAAAGCATCGCACTCTACGAAGTACGTCGAAGCTCGAGAGTCGAATATTCTTGCGACGTTTTTGCGGGACCCGGGCCGCTGGGGTCGAGGGAAAGGCCAGGCTGGACCGGAAGTTCTGCCAACCCCTGCCGCTGTGTTTATTAAAGTACCATGCCATAACATAAAATAACGAATAATGAAAACTAATTAACACTAGCACTGTCAGACCGACAAATACGACAGAACCATGAATGTATGCGCCATTTAACACAACAGAAAGCCAGCGAATACGATAAAAAAAGCTAGTACTGGAAGAAAGTGAGTATCAATGGGGAAAGGAGAAATGTTTCAGGTGGGCGTGAGCTCCAGACGTTCATAACGTCAAGCCCGCTGGGATAATTCCGGCATAACGCGGTTCATTCAGGTTCAGACGCCACTGCCTCTCCCTGTTCTGGTGGAACACGTAGTTAGGTACAATAGGGAAACACGGTACTGAACCACTCACCCGCCATTCTGCCGTTTGCTTCCTCTATCATGTCCGCTACTTCGCGGCGCAAATCGTGGAGCCTAGTTTCTGATAAACGACGTAAACTAATACCCCTCGAAGCCTATTTGAACATTGACTTACCTATATCGTTTACCTCCTTCATCCAACGATCGCATTCCGCCTCTAACCTCCGCTTCTCCTGCAAGAGCTCCAAGCGTTGATCTGCTAGTTTTTTAATCTTTTCCGCCCGTGCTTGAATTTCCTCCTGCGTTTCAGGATGCAGCGCAATAAGCAACCACATAAATCGTAGGGCTAAGTAGACCATGGGTTGAGCAGACTTTGGTGTGGGAGTGGTGGGTTGCAAGGGAGCGCCACCAGATCTGCGCGCTTATTTCTGTGCGTCATTTGTTTGGTGATTGTTTGCAACTTGGCGCTTAGCTACTCGGGCGCTAGTCGACCCACCACGACACGCTGGTCTGTAGGCTACGCTCCGAGAAGCAAGTATGGTAGTTGGAAGGAGAATTTGAGAGTCGGTCGTGCGTGGGAGAAGGTCATGTGAAGCGCCTCGGCGAGTCGGGGTTGGCCTGGTTTAGGTAACAGGGGCTCTCAATCTTAGTGATTAAGTTGGACTCCTTGAGAGATACACCCCTTACATACGTATATTTTTGCTAGTACAACCCTCAATTTATTATTCAATTGCCTGAGAACTTGATTGATTAGTGTGCTCTGAGTAAATAGTTGATTGTATGCGTGGAAAGTTCAAAAATGCTTTGGCACAACTACAGTATTTCGGCCCACACTGATCCTAATTATTGGACGAGCGGCGAATACCAACCTATCTAGTGCTGGTGGGGGGTTGCAGATATTGATCAGCAAGTAAACCCTCGTGGTGTCTTGAGACCTCAAACAGTCGAGACCTATGTTCAGCAATTTGAGCACCATTCCTGAAACGATGCCAAGTGCATTTAGGCGCGACTGGTCGTAGCACAACCATGTGGACAACTCATCTGGTAACCGGACACGCGACCCAAGTCGCCAAGACGGGTAGAATCCCTTCGGCATCACCGGCATCACCGATTGCCCAAGCTACAGCTGTGCCTACAGCCATATACCCTACCCTCCTGCTCTCCCCCCAAAATACCCTCTGCTCACCTCAACTAAGTTTCTTTCTTACCACCCACCCCGAAACCATGGGAGACCTCACAACTCACCTCTTGTCGCACACACTCGACCGCGTCCGCGCGGACCTCGCGCTCCTCGAGGTTGTTGGATGCATTTCGGCGGAGGATATGCGGGTTATTCAGGGAAGGTTGCCTAGCTCTGTTGTAACGGCAAGAGAGGAGAGGAAGGAAGAGGAAAAGAGTGTACCTTCGGCCTTGGGCAGGTCTCCGCCTCCTCCACCTCCTGTACGAGCACCGTCGGTGCCAAAGGCGGAGGCAAAATGGGACTACGAGTCCAAGGTACGTCTTCGCCAATGGAACAACACGGCTTACTTACTAGGGTGTGCGTAGGATCCGGCGGACTTATCGTTCAAAGCTGGAGATATAATTGAGATTGTGGAGGAGCCGAGCGAAGATTGGTGGGTTGGACGGTTGAATAGGCGACAGGGGATGTTCCCGTCGAATAGGTGTACAAAAATAGAAGTCGAGGCTACGTAGGTTCTTTCCTTCATTCTCTCGAGCAGTTAATTTCACGTATCATCCAACGACTAGTCCCAACGGTGCACCTCGCCGCTTCCTCTCGACACACGCCTCAGGCAACACATTCTCCGAGAAAACAGGCATGAATAAGCTTGGCTTGAAGCCTCCTGCTGTCGATCAAGAGAAAAAAGACAAGTATGGAAAGTTGAAGGGAACGATGGCGAATTCTGCCGCGGGAGGCCTTGGTTTCGGAGCGGGTGAGTTTAATGGAGTTTTATGCGGGAGAGGAGTGTTAATGAATGAGCTTTCAGGGGCTGCGATTGGGGGTGGACTTGTGAGAGCTATATTCTAAGAGTTTTTAACTGGGTCGTAGTGCCGTGTTACATTCTGTGTTTATCGTAATTTATGCTGCGGCGCTTCACGTGTTCATGTTACCAATCACGGCCATCTGCCCACCACCACCTTTAGCCCTCTCACTCACTTACCACAATGGCACCAACCGACCCCCTTCTCGCGCATCTTGTCTCGCGTCTCGAAGCCGACGTCAACTTTCTCTCTACCCATGGACATATCTCCTCATCTGACGCACAAACCGTGCTCGGCATCCTATCCCGCGCCGGCTCCAACGCTTCGTCTGTCAGTGCTATCACGTCTGGGATGAGGGACATGACCATGCCGAGCGTGGTGATCCCAGCTCCATATGGAGGAAACGTTAGCACTCCAAACCCAGCTCCAGCGCCTGTTTCATATCCAAGCAGCCCTGCGACGTATGGAAACGCGAATACGGCCCCGCCTGCGTTCCCGGGTGGACCGCCTGTGAGCGGCCCCTCGTATCATAGTACTAGCAACAGGAGCTCGATGACGCCGTCGCCGATGAGCTCGTTGAAACGGCCTGTGCCCCCGCCTCCTGCGAGTGGCGGCGCACAGGCCAAGGCGTTGTGGGATTATAATCTTGATGGGCAGGTGTGTAGTGTGTTGGTGTTGGTTGTTTATCGCTGACGATGGTTGGGGTGTAGTTGGGGAACGACTTGACGTTCCGAACTGGAGACATCATCCAGATCACTAAGGAAGAGAATGCTGACTGGTGGACTGGAAAGGTGAATGGCAAGGAGGGCATGTTCCCCTCGAACCATGTCGAAAAAATGTAGGTCACCTACTCCCAGTATCAAAGGACGTGTCTAACAATGTGTTTCTAGACCCAGCTACGCACCCGCAGCACCGAGTTACACGCCCACATACACCTCTCAGTCATCGTATGGATTCAACGAGAAAGATCAGCAGCAACAGCACCAGATGTACGGTCCCCCGCCCGGCCCACCTGCAAACTACCAGCAGGCAGGGCCTGTACAGCAGCAGCCTCCGGCGGAGGAAGAGAAGAAAAAGGGCAAATTTGGGAAATATGGGGGCATTATGGCTGGCAGTGCTGCCGGAGGGCTTGGGTTCGGTGCCGGCGCGGCTGTTGGAGGCGGGCTTATCAATGCTATCTTCTAGTTTGTTTTCTGTACTTAGACTCCTGTTTGTGATCGTAATTACTATTTGATTTGGTCACCATCACTTGGTCAGCACTGATTGTCTGGACGTGCACCGCCACTAGTTTGAAAGCAACGATAGGTGTAGTCGCAGCGTCCTTCATGGACTCGCCGCGCAAGCACAGGAGCCCCAAGCCGAGGCTACAAGGTGTTCGAGAGAAAGTCAACAACGATTCCAGGGATGAGGGGCGTACAGGTCAGTAATCAACGTCGTTCTTCGAGCGGCTGCTGACGGCGGCAACAGTGCTCGCGCGGCTGCACGCGCTGTTCCCGCGACATGCGCCGTCGGTGAGCTCGCCCCCACCGGTCGAGGAGGTCCGCGAGGAGCGCGAGGCCCCGTACGAGCATGCGCTCAAGGTGCGGATCATTTCTTGGAACATGAACGACACTCTGCCCAAGGTGAGCTCGTCCTTGTCCTTATCGGGACACACGCGCTCATGTACTATAGGGCAACCTTGATGCGCTGCTTGGTGACGTCCCACCGCTCAACAGCCCAGACGGCCCAAACCCCTCCGCGTCCAACTTTGAGCTTGGGGACTCGACGCATCCGTATCATATTATCGTTGTGTGCGTCCAGTCGTATTACGTCTGTTTCCCTAGCTGATCGTCCTCGCAGCGCCGGGCAAGAATGTCCGACAGGTCTGCTCCCAATGGGCATGGGCGCCGTCAAGATGGAACGCTCGAAAGACAAGGAAAAGACCAAGGTACGTTCTCACCCCCTGTCGCTCGCATCTAGCTCACCCCACGTAGCTCAAGAAAGACAAAGACCCCACCGAGGAGCCCAAGGTTAAACTCGCCAAACCCCGGCGGAGTGAAGAAGACGAGTACCAACCACTCGCCGACACGCCTTCAACACCGTTCCAACCGTCTACCCCTTCACTTGCGGGTGCGAGCCTCCCGCACACGTCTGGCTGGTCCGCTGCGCTCGAGGACTGGCTCTGCAAAGGGCGTCGTTCTGATTCTAATGAGGCGGCCATCCCTGCAAGTCCGATGTCGGAACATCGGATTCTCCCTTTGCCGCCGTCTCCTGCCCCCTCGCAATCGCCCCCGCTGCCTCCACCTCCGCTTCCTGTCACGAGGAACCTTGCTCCGCCGTCGCCGCGCCGCATGGCCACCTTCCTCAATGGTCATGCACATGCTCATTCGAATGGGCATGGCGCTTGGAACGATCCAGGCGCGGCGGGGCCCTATGTGCTTGTAGCCAAGGAGCGGTTGATGGGGATCTACTTGGCTATATACGTCCACCGTGAGACAAGGCCTTTGGTTCGCGGTGAGTCCAGCACGACGCGCTTATAGCTGGGACGCTGAGTGGTGGACCGTCAGGCGTGTCTAAATCGTCGGTGACTGCTGGACTGATCGGTGGGCGTCTTGGAAATAAAGGCGGGGTCGGGATCAGCATGAATGTTGCCGGCCGATCATTCTTGTTTGTCAACGCGCATTTGGCGGGTGCGTCCCTCTTACGTGTTGCATTGATCTACATGCTAATTCTACCTGGTTTGGTTAGCGCACGAGGGACGACAGGCAATGCGCATTGAAAATATGGAGAAGATCCAGGCCGAGTTGCGAGTTGATAATTTTGGGGAAGCTCTTCATCTGCGAAAGCCTACACCCGGTATGTCTCTCGTATTCTGGAGTTGGCGAAACTAATGAGGGCGTTCACAGAGGGTGCTAAACCGGATATAACGGACCAATTTGATTATACGTTTGTCTTTGGGGATCTCAACTTCCGTCTTGATGTTTCGCGCTTGCACGCAGACTGGCTTATTTCGCGACAAGGCAAGCATCATCTCACCCCGTTTCATCCTAGTTGTCCGACTTATCTCGCCATGCAGAATATCTCCGCGCCCAAGAATTCGACGAACTCCGGAACAACATGCGTTCGAATAAGCTCTTTCACGGCTTCGAGGAGCCCGTGATCGACTTCCCGCCGACCTTCAAGTACGACGTGCCCAAGAGCCGGCATCACTCGCGCAAAGAAAAGGACGGGAAGGAAAAGGACAGGGGCGTGCGTGCGTCGATTCGGGCCGCGAGGCGGAGCACAAGAAGAAAGGATAAAGACAAGGACAAGGTGCCCAAGTCGCCGAATGGAGGGCTCAAGGCGTTGCGACCCTTGGCGGAGCAGTGCGAGTCGGGGGCGTCGAGCTCTGACCTGGAGGATCCAGAGCACGATCCCGAAGAGGATTCGGACGCGGATTCGTTTACGAGCTCCCACCCGCATTCGCATTCGCAGTCCCAGCCCAACCTGAACTTTTCACGCAAACCTCGCCCCCCGTCGACACGTTCGCAGCCGACGTTACCTGATTCGTCCGCCGACGGAGAAAGCGCATCAGACGAGAACGAGAGCTTTGTGCAGCAGAATACTCATGCGAACGCTCAGGCTCCGGCAGGGTTGGCGAGGATGTTGAGCAAGGGCGCGAAAAAGGGGTGGAGAGTCCTTGTCGTCAAATCCAGCGCCGACAAGGAGAAGCGGAGGAGCGATCTAGGTGGCGGGGGTGGAGCGGAGAGAAAAAGGGGCGTGAGTTCTGGCCCCGAGGTCGTGCTGACGGGTTCAGGGAGCGGGATGAATCAACTAGCGGGGAACGCAGAAAAAGCCAAGAGTCAGCCGAATTTGGTGATTGATACCACTAGAGATTGCGCGCCGAATGGGAGGACAAGTGTAGAGGGGGGACTGTTGAGTCCCGGTGTGGGTGGTAGCGGGATGTTGAGCCCGGGCGCCGGAGGGGTGGCGAGTCCTGTTACTGGCGGACTATTGAGCCCTAGCACCCCGGCGCTGCCTATTGCTGGGGGGCTGGCTCCGCCACCCATGATCCGTGCCAACTCGAGTGGAGGGAGCAGTGTGGGTGTTGAAGGTGCCGGAGAGGTGGAAGCGCATAGTGTCAAGGGTGTGTACGATACGTCAAGCAAGCAGCGGGTGCCGAGCTGGTTGGTCTCCCCTCATTTTTGTGGTTCGTTTTATTGACTGAGACCTGGATGGTTAGGTGCGACCGTATCGTCTACAAATCGACCGTGCTTCCGCCACAACCTCCGCCATCCCTTCCACTCCCCCACTTCCCACCACCGTTAACGGACGAAGACAGCCGTTTCGGTCTCGTCGGGAACATTCTGACTGGCATGCGCCGTAGAGGCTCGCGCGGGCGCAAGGACTCGTTTCCTATCCCGCGTGTGAGAGAGTCTGGGTCCGCGAAAGCCAGGGAGGCGTTGTTGGCCGAGACAAGAGCAAGTCCGTTTTTAAAGCAGCCTGGCGTAGAGGGACACGATGCGGTTCCGGGTGGATCTGGTGTGGGTAGTTCGAGGTCTGGGATGGGACCAAGGCCTGGGAGTTCGGGGAGTGCAGGCAAACGGAGGCCTGGTTCGGCTGGGACAACCGGGGGAGAGCATCCCGCGTCGATGCAGTGGCCGAGGACGAATCCGTTTGCGCGATTGTTACACCCTCATACGCACGGTCAAGGACAAACCCAAGGCCCCGGCTTGATCCACACCTTGTCGATGGAGCCCGAACCACAGCTGCCCGCCGGCCTCAACTTGGCATCACGCCCACGTTCGGTCTCAACGTCCGAGGGGGTGGATGAAACACCACCCGCGCCGCCGCCCAAGGACGAGCCGCGTTGGTGGTTCTTTAGGCAGAGGCAGAGAGAGTGTGCTGCGCCACCCGAGCCTGAACCTGAGCCCGAGCCGGTGGAGGAGGAGCGGAAGCGGGGAGATATTGTGTGCATTTCGTATGGAACACTGGACGACAAGGCGATGCAGAGGTTGGGTGGGCGGAGTGACCACAGACCAGTTCTAGGCAAGTGCAGCATCTTTTATTAGGCTGGCTGAGGCTGACGAGACCACAGGGACATATGCAGTATACATCTAATTTATATATCTCATAGATAACTTATTGTATCTTTTTGGGTTTTTATTAATGACTTAATCTTAATTTTGGTTTATCCTGCTTACATGATATACAGAGGGTTACATCACTGGTTCTTTCGATTCCCACGCTTCTCAGCATTTCTCCCACCTCGATTAGCATCGTCTTTTAAGTCTGGGAGGTTTCAGCTGTGAGTTTCCCGACGACGACGACAACTACAATGACCAAGGTTGAGAACAAGGTTTGCCTGATGTACGTCTACGTTCGGATAGAGTCGGGCTGTATGCTAACGCTCATACAAGTGTGCACGACGGATGGGGTGTGTCCGAGGTCGAAAAGGGCAACGCCGTCATGGGCGGGGACACTACAAATATGGACACTATAGCCAAGACCCACAGCTACCGCACCCTCCAGGCGCACGGTCTCGCCGTCGGGCTTAGCGATGGGCTCATGGGAAATTCTGAAGTCGGGTGCGCTCCCTTCCGTCTTTCCCCGTATCCCCTGATGCTCACATCAATATAGCCACTTGAACATCGGTGCTGGCCGTATTGTGTGGCAAGACATTGTGCGCATCGACGTCTCGATCAAGAAACGCGAGTTCCATAAGAACAAGACGATCGTTGAGAGCTGCAAGCACGCCAAGGAGACCAGCGGCCGGATCCATTTTATCGGGCTTGTCTCGGATGGTGGTGTGCACTCGCATATCCGCCACCTTATGGCGCTGCTCGAGACGGCCAAGGAGGTCGGCGTGCCCAAGGCGATTGTGCACTTTATCGGCGATGGACGAGACACGGCGCCACGTTCGTCGGTCCAATATCTAACTGAGTTGTTGGACTTTATGGCGAAGGAGAAGTATGGAGAGATTGGAACTGTTGTTGGGCGGTACTATGCTATGGATCGTGATAAGCGGTAAGTGTGGCCGTATGGAATAGTCTTTACTGCCGACTAACATTGTATGCAGATGGGAGCGTGTCAAGATTGCAGTCGACGGACTCGTATCTGCCAAGGGCGAGGAGAGCTCTGACCCCGTTGCTACCGTCCTGGCGAGGTACAACCAGGACGAGACTGACGAGTTCTTGAAGCCGATTATTATCGGTGGCAAAGAAACCCGCATTCAAGGTGCGCCTCTTTAAACTTTACCCAGCCGCTACTTACACGACACAATAGACAAGGATACCCTGTTCTTCTTCAACTACCGCTCTGATCGTATGCGTGAGATCGTTTCCGTCTTTGGCCTCGACCCCAAGCCTATGGAAGTTACTGTGCCAAAGGACCTTGTGAGTGCCGGCCAAGCATACACCTTGCATGGTCTGATGTCTATTGCCTAGCACATCACCACCATGTCCCGCTACAACTCGGAGTTCCCATTCCACATCGCATTCCCACCCCAGGCCATGACCAACGTTCTAGCCGAATGGCTCGCGAAAAAAGGCCTCAAGCAATGTCACATCGCCGGTTCGTCCCTCTTGCCCCCACCCTTGTCCCTCTCGCTGCCGCTCACCATTTGAAACAATCCTGCCTGGCAGAAACCGAAAAATACGCCCATGTCACATTCTTCTTCAACGGCGGCGTCGAGAAGCAGTTCGAAAACGAGAATCGCGAGCTGATCCCTTCGCCCAAGGTTGCGACGTACGACAAGCAGCCGGAGATGAGCGCACAGAGCGTTGCGGACAAAGTCGCCGAGACAGTCGCTTCGGGCCAGTATGAGTTTGTAATGTGCAACTTTGCGCCGCCGGACATGGTATGTCGACGTCGTGGATTTGGTGATGCGAAGATTGACTGCGCCGCAGGTTGGACACACCGGTATGTACGAGGCTGCTGTGCAGGCAATTGGTGCGACCGACAAGGCCGTCAAGGTACGTCACCCCGCACGTCTCAGATACTGGTACAGCCTGACGACCTCCATATTCACAGACTGTGTATGATGCATGCCAAAAAGCCGGCTACATCCTCGCCATCACCGCAGATCACGGCAACGCCGAACAAATGATCAACCCCGAGACGGGCAACCCACACACGGCGCACACGACGAACCCTGTACCATTCATTATCACCGGTGACCCGGCGAAATACGGGCTTGCTGCGGACGAGGAGGGCGGTGAGGACCAAGAGGGTAAAGGCGCTTTGGCGGATGTTGCACCCACTATTTTGGATTTGATGGGATTGGACAAGCCTGAAGGTAAGCATTGCAGCTTTGAGGGTTGGCGAGGAGGGGACGCTAATGGACGTTTAGAAATGAGTGGTCGGTCGCTGCTTCTAAGAAAGTAAAAGGGGTATAGCTGGATAGATGAAACACAGCCATACAGAAGGATAGAGGGACATTTGTTGAAATTAAATGCTGAATATATTCACGTACTCGGATATCTTGATGATAGATCGAATCAGGGAGAAAAGGGAACCCGCCTTGTTCATGCGTTATTTTTTATTCAGGGAATGATGGCTCTGCTATCGGATACATTCGTGCATCTGGAATGCTAGCGATGTATACGGTATCGTGTCTTCAGCACCAGGCTGAGGTCTGTCAAATCCGATACCTGGTCAGTAAAACCAAACTCCCTATAACTCAGATAACGCACTCAAGTGGTCCCAACACCTTGAGGCCCCGAATATGGGTGTCCTTCCCATTCATATAATTTGCCGCAATTACGATCTGGATGGCATAACAATGCAGTGGTCGGCTACAATAAACCCGTGTTATAAAATGGTAAGAAAGGAACCATGAACATACGCGCTCATCCCGTCATCCGACGGGTCCATGGACACGTCAAAATCAAGCCACTCGTTGGGCCGCTCGAACCCGACGTATCTGACTTCTTGTAGGTCGTTCAGGCTCATACCTGCGCGAATGGCGAGTCGGATCGGCGTATACGAATCGTCTTGGTCGAATTTGAGGAGGATGGCGATTTTCTTGCGAACAGTCATTGGTGCCTGGGATTTAGGCCCAAGGGGGTTACACTCACTTGTACAGCGACTTTTTTGTGAAACTGCAACGTGATAAAGTGAGGTTGTGGACCGTCGCTTCTGTAGTATCGTTCCCGGTTTGTCATTTCTTCTGTTAGGATGTGACTGACTTACTGCCAAAACGTCTCGGGGTCGTCGTCGCGAAGGCAATCGGCGTTGAACCCATACTTGTAGCTCGACACGCTCCAAGTTGCGAGGTGACCAATGTCAGGTAGTTTACCCTGGTAGTGATCTCCTTTTGAAATCCAGCCAATTAATATGAATATAGGATGGCGAGGAAAGGGGAAACTCACCAGACATGATAAAGAATACACCAGAAAACAATCGGGCAACAAAATAGCCCTGTACCGCGTATTCAGTTATATTAGCCGGCTTGTCCTAACACCCCATTTATTTTCGTAAACAAGAGCCTAGGTTGCTTACTCGAAAACAGGATGTGACCCACGCCAGCGGCCGTGGTCAAGTGCGGCTTGGTTCGCCAGGGGCTATGCACTCCTGGATTTTAATTTGTTATAATTCCTCTATCCATCAACCAACACGGATCAACGACCCCACGAAGGCCGCACAGAGATTGCCTCGCTTTCGTATTATACTTACCCTCTAGATGCGCTCAGATCCACGCACCACTTGAAACGAGGTGCCCGGCTGCAGTTGAGAACCAACGTGAGTACAGTGCGCTTTTTAGGAATAGTAGCCTCGGGGATCATACTGAGAACAGATTCTCGATGCATTGGAAGACTCCGAGTTGCTCTTATCTGGAAGTACCTCTCGCACCCTGGAGAAATGTCTGGTGTTTCGTGGTAGGAGTGTTCGGTACATTCTTTGCGAACGTTAGATACTCACAAACCTAATAACACCCGCCCAGGTAAATTCACAGATCTTGTTATTCACGGGGTCTTCTCGGAACTTTCCGCTGGAATACGACCGCCCAATCACACCGGGATACTAGCCAAAGTTCGGAGCTAAGCCCAAGGCGACCTCCTAAAGGTATTATATCCGTTCTCTGTCCGTGGGCAACGCAGGTCCTGAACAACGTCCGTGGCTTCTTATTTGTTGGTATGCAACCGTTGCTAACAATTATGTTTAACTTTTTGCAGAGCAATGGTTACCTCCAAGCCAAGAGCAGCCTTTCAAGCTCAGACCGCGCACCCCTGATAGGGGTTTTTTACTATCTCACCCCAGTTTCCGTCCTGAAATAACGTGGTAACGACCTTAGCCGCGCATATCGTCTTACTGCCTCCGAGGTGCAAAACAAGGCAATCCGGGAGCAATAATATAACGTGACCGATCAAATCATAAATACCTGGGGGGCCTCTCGCACACATAAGCGGAATGCGTGCGTTTGCTATACATCTACTGCTGCCGCAACAGTAATATTTCTCATTCAATTGCTTCCGCAACTCTATATCCGTGGGGCGACACGTTCCCAGAGAAGGACATAAAATCTAAGTTCTACATCAAGTTGTAATACTTAAACCTCCAGGGGGAACGCAGAGTCCCACCGCCTTCGTGTCTAGGTCTTCTCTGCGTAGGCTTCGGCGGTATGTGGCCATTATATCCCGCATAGACTTTGCTTGTGCTCAACCTCTCAAAGGATTATCACATGAGTGCCATGCCATATTCCGTCGACCTAGACACCGTTACCGCGCATATATACACCCATCCTATTCGCTCCTTCTCATCAAAAACCGCCGTGCTGTTTCTCTTACATGGCCACCCGTCTAGCGCACGACATATGAAGCCCGTCGTGAACGGGATATTCGGTATCACAACAAAAATGTCCGAAACGGCTCTTGGTTTAAAACAAAATCTTATTATTGTAACTTTGGTGAGTTGGCCGATCGAAGACGTATAACAGGAACGCTCATGTTTATCTGGCCTGTAGGACCTCGGGTCAGCGAACGCCGAAACCGAGCTCGATGAGTCAGAGTCGTGAGCACATCACTATAGTCTGGTTGGAAAAATGCTAACTTGCGTTTCACGTTTACTAGAGAACGCATCTATCGACAACAAGGTGAGCCCGTTTGATACACCGCCTGCCTGCATCTACTTATCACGGGTCGTGGCAGAATGCATGGCGGAGAGCGTGTCTGTCCTCATCGACAGACTTCCTTCTGTGTTGAGCCCTAATTATGACAAAACCTTGTATGTGAAACGTCACCCAGCGCCGAGTAGAGAAGCTGAATGAGCGGTGGGGATTAGTGATACCTGGATGGTTGCTGGAGTATCGTTAGGCGCACATGCAGCGTGGCTAGCCATGGACCGAGGTGAGCCTGACCCATCCAATCGTTCAGCAGGGCAAGCTCAACATGCGGTGTAGACCCTCGCCTGTCGGTGTGTATACCCGTAATAGGTTCGCCCTGTCTAAATCTAGCATTCACTTTTGCTGACCTTATTGTTACAGGATCCCCCGACTTTCTCGACATTGCCACCCGACGAAGTAACACTGGTAGTCTCCCGCTCGTCTCATCTTACGTGCCCTCTAGCATCCGAAGCCACATCGCCAGACACGACCCAGTCTCGCGCAAGCGAAATGCGTCGCAGGAGAGGCAATTCATGAACAAACACGTTCTAGCACTGGCAGGAGCACAAGACCGCATGATCCCACTACTCGCAACACGTGCCTTTTTGGATCGCATTGACGTGGGGCCAGCGGGAACGAAGCGACTAGTGATACAACAGGGGGTAGGGCATCAGTGCACAAAAGAAATGGTTAGGGAGATGGCGGAACTGGTGTGGAAGGTAGCTTTGATGTAAGCGCTTCAATTTTTTTTCGTTCTCTACGCATTCTCGCTATTTTATTTTGAACTTCTATTTAGATTACCATCTGTATCTATATACATGTCTACGCTAGCACTCTGTACACACTTGATTAGGCGCTGTCATCACGTATGCTTAACCCGAGCTAAATGTTAACCTTCGTTTATTAAATAAACTTTTCGCGCCTTGCATGCGCGGGTACCTATGGCGTACAATCTATTGGAAAAAACCGCAGTGCCAAACACACCTTTCAGAATATACATATCACCACAAAGATGCATGCGTCTTCCTTGAGCACACCAAGCACAGCGCCCACGAGGGAGTACTCTTCCATTGCCGGAACCTGACTGTCATTTGCCAAGGCTTCGAGAAAATTCCTAAGCGATTGAATCACACCATCTTTTTTCAGCAGAGGAAAAAATATCAACCGGACACGGGGCTTGAACCCGCAACCTTCGCCTGAACAAACCGGGCGGCTGGTAGGAGGGCGATGCTCTACCATTGAGCCAATCCGGCTTGACAATAAATCCAGTTGATCCCAAGCTAATATTTGCCTCGAGTTCGAAGGTGAAAGAAAGATAGCAAAAAAGAGATGTATAAACCGAGTATCGTTTGTATGTGTCAATGTGCCGGCACGCGAGCCAGCCCCGCTTCGGCCCGATGTACTTCGCCCGCCACCTCCAGCCTCACCTTGCTACTCGGAGCATACAGCTAATCTAGCGGCGGGACAACGTCACAATAGGCGGCAGCGCAGGCTCCTAGGTCTATATCGGCGTTGTACCTGCAAAATGTCAGGGCGCTTGGTCAAAACGATCAGCAATGACTACACGAACGTTGATCCTGGTTGCTATATCAGACACGCGGGTAGAGAAGGTAGAATGAGACTAGCCAAGACCGCCTGATGGAGTGGGAATGTCGCATCAAACGTGTACGAGTCAAAAAACGCAATCAGGCGCACGTTGGTCGAGTTCACCAACTTACCCCATGTGTCGACAAACGCCTCAACTTTGCTTATTGCGGCTGCAGCACCGTAGAACTGACCACGCACTGTGTTCACTATGCAAACGGTGTGAGATTTGCTGAATGGAACGGGGTAAAGTTGCCTACCACTCCCAATAACTCTGTTGGCGTACCCTATGGCACGCAGCAAGTCCATGCCTGCCAGATGAAAAATAGCGCACTATCTGAGAATAAGGCTGTGCCGCGTCTGCGAGTCTAGCCAGTAACACCCAGTAGCCTAACCACACGACCTACGCAAAGATAAGAGCTTGAGGGCCGGCCATGGTTAACGTCCTGGGGAGCAGAGCCAGAGGTAGAGACTGGGCAGTACCAAGCACGTATATCACGTATATCACGTGATTGGTAGCATTTGGGCATGATTGTATTATTGGATCGGCAAGCTTTGGCGAATGACGGCAATGGGAGAGCGCTTTCCCGTTGATACTCGGGCAAGTTTTTCCACCACATTCGATGCTCGCCTACAACTGTATGCCGACCCCATCAGCACCGGTACCCAGGTGGCTAGAAGTAGCACACCCGATGTCGAAGCATGCTATTTTCAACTCGACTATCATATCAATGGGGCCAATCGCGTCCCTTGGCATTTGCACGTGGTACTTCGCGGGGGTAATAAGTACCGGACCTGGCTTCACGTTCTTGCCCTCTGCCTTCGCCTCTGTCCCCGTTTGAAGCAGGACGCCGACCATGGCTGACCCTCAGGCTCGACCTTTTGGCCTCTCGCAAGTTTCCCTTATCTTTGCGTAGGTCGTGTAGTTAGGCTACTGGGCGCAGGCTACTGACTAGACTCGCAGATGTGGCACTGCGTTGTTCTCAGATGGTGCGTTAATTTTCATCTCGGGGGCGTAAACTTATCGTGTGTCATAGGGTACGCCAACGGGGTTATTGGGAGCGGTAAGCAGATTTCTTTTGTCCAACCAGTCAATCTCATACCGTTTGCATAGTGAACACAAGTGCGTAGCACTCATCCTATGCCTATTGACCACACTCATGCGACCTAGTTCTCCGACGGCTCTATCCCAATGAGCTCGCCAAACACAACTATGGGACTACCCTTTCTTCGCTTGCATTTGCGGGAACCATAGTCGGGATGGTTAGTGTCTTCCCTAGCCCGTCAAGCCCCGTCTAAACTTTATTAGTTATTGTTCGGATACCTGAGCGACAAAGTTGGGCGCAAGTTCGGAATGGTAGGTCAGCCCACTATGAGATTCGTTGCTCCTAAACCCGCTTTAGATGTCGGCCACCGTGATCGTCGCCGTTTTCTCTTTCCTCTCTGCCTGCTCATCTGGGGCGCATGGGAGCATCGGGGGCATGCTCGCCATGCTTAGCGCTTGCCGGTAAGTTCGGCTGCTCTTTAACCGAAAATTTTCGACCGACACATTTTTAGTTTCTTGCTGGGAATTGGGGTACGTGGCGCTGATTCCCTTCCACTAACATATCTTATCTCCGCCGCAGGTTGGCGCGGAATATCCATCTGGCTCCGTTGCTGCGTCTGAACAATCTGAAGAAGAAGGAATCTCCAAGGGGGCTCAGCATCGCTGGTTCGCTCTAGCTACTAGTAACCCCTCGCACTTTCTCCAGCCTTCAATTGTTAACCACTCTTATAGACACGATGATTGACACTGGGTTCGTAATTTCAGCATTTACCCCGCTTGTCTTGCTCTGGATGTGAGTTCGTTTGCCCATCCCCTTGATTTTACTTATGATTTCAGCTTTGGCGAGAACCATCTCCGCGCAGTATGGCGTGGCTCCCTCGGTCTTGGCGTTATTCCTGCCCTAGCTGTCTTGCTCTGGCGTCTCCGCATGACCGAACCGACTCGCTACCAGCGTGACTCTATGCGCAATGCCAAGGTTCCCTATTGGTTGATATTTAAGCGTTACTGGGTGGGCTTGGCTGCCATTAGTCTGACCTGGTAAGTTTTGAACCAAAACTGTATTTGGGTTTGTCCTAACCTATTGGCGTGTAGGTTTATCTACGACTTCATCACGTATGTATAATTGATTATCTCGTGATTTGACTTTAATAACGAGATTATTCGCAGGTATCCCGTGAGTATAACCAGTATCTCCCGTTAATCCTGCTGAAGCAGTTTGAAGTTCGGCATTTACTCCTCCACCATCGTGGATAGTATTATTGGGTCAACTGATAGCCTATACGTCATTTTTGGATGGAATGTGGTTATCAAGTATGGCTCTATCATTTCTGTACTACCCGACCCCTGACCTTGTTTGTGGCCAGCTTGTTCTATATTCCGGGAACGCTTATCGGGGCATTTGTCGTCGACTGGTTGGGTCCTAAATATACCATGGTCCGTAGTTATCCCACCCACGCTATCAAAACTCTAATTTGGCCCTAGATAACGGGACTTCTCTGCCAAGCTGTGATCGGCTTTGGAATGAGTGGTGGATATATACAGTACGTACCCCAATATTTCTTCCCAAGTCATTAATTGACCGTGGCGCCCCTTAGCCTGCAGAATCATATCGCTGGATTTGCAGTAAGTTCGACCAGGATCATATCCCATGTCCCGGTATTGATCTCGGCTTCAAAAGGTCCTCTACGGTATCTTCTTGTCATTCGGGGAACTTGGGCCCGGCAACTGCCTTGGTTTGTTGGCCTCGAAGAGCGGCCCAACAGCAGTGCGTGGCCAGTTCTACGGTGCTGCAGCCGCGATAGGCAAAGTTGGGGCCTTTGTCGGCACATGGGGTAAGTCGATGGACCCGATCAACGTGCGCCTGATTGCATTTTCTGACTCGTACACGTTTGATGCAGCGTTCCCACCAATGATTGAAGGTAAGTTGCACCTACAAATGTTAATCGGATTTAGGGGCTGATCAACGTCGACCAGCGTTCGGTGGCGCTTCGTCTGCCAAGGGCAACACAGGTCCCTTCTGGGTTGGGAGCGGTACGTCTATCACGGCACGCATGATTAGCGGTCTGCTCACCTTGTGTTTAGGACTGGCAATTCTCAGTGCTCTCATCACGTTTTTCTTCATTCGGCCATTGTCGCAGGATGGAATGAGGGACGAGGACGAGAAAGTGAGTTAGGGGTATTCGTTCGCCCGTGAATCGGAGCTTTACCGCTGACACGCGTACGGTAGTTCCGCGAGTATCTAGTAGCGCATGGATACGACACTAGTAAGATGGGTCTGGCCTCGGCCAGCGATGTCGACAGCGTTGGTGAAGTGCCGACCACGTACCTCGAAACAGAGAAAGAAAAGATGCCGCAGTGATGGCTATGACCCTTCTCCTCATTGATTTTCATGACTTCATGTGCTTCTGTATCTTGGCTTCCTACCAATCTACGAGTTTGTTGTTCCAGAGCGGACCGCGGATAAACTCTGATATATCGAGCCCACGAGGTGCTCCATGTGGGGAAAGACTCGCTGCATGCCATGATCAGGCGAGGCGTGACGTGATTGCCCAATAGACTCCAATAGAGTTGCCTTCCAGCTGTGATGCACATGTTTATTGAGTATATTGGCACCGATACAACAGTCACTCCAGACCGGGCCGGGCATCGAGAATGTGCTGCCAGATAAGCCAGTCAGTCTGGCAAGTTGAACCAAAGCACGCAGGAACGTACATTCATGGAAATTAATGGGTCATGGGTTGGGGCTCGTTGGACCGAGAAGCCTGCTGTTTTGCGACCTCTTCCCTGTTTATTCGCGGACGAGTGAGACAAGAGTCGAGAAAACATGAAAGGATGCCGGCTTGCCTCAGTTGTTTACTAAAATCGTCCTCGACGTCGTCATCATCCCAGTTATCTTCCCACAAGGTGTCGGCAACGTCCTTTGATGCTCCAGACGAAGATGGGTTGGTGAGATTTGCAATATCTGTATCCCGATCCTCCCAATCTACGAGCACGAGGTGATTCAGAACGTCTAGATTACGACGTTGGAGACCCACCTTGAGCCGGGAACTCTTCAAACTCGTCGTCCTCCTCGAGCACACCAAGCGCAGGGATCTGTTTTTTCTTGGGAGCGTCGACCTCCATCTTTGCGTCAGCGGAAGGTTTTGCGGTTGAGCTCATGGTGGCCAAGATCAAGGGGCGACGCGTCGGTCCACGGGCCCTGAGCTGACAAGTCAGGCCAGACCCGCCCTGAACAAGCCCGATCGTAGCGGTAACGAAGATGATCTCGACCACAGTTGGCAGCCAGCGATGCCCTCAACTTCCCCTTTTACCTCTGTAGTCTCCCTGGATAACGAGCTCAGGTCAACACAGATACCCTCATGCGCCCGGATTGCAGAAAACAACTCTGGGAAGCTGCAAGAGGTGTATAGCGCCATTAATGAGGCGAGGCGGGTTGTCGTGCTCTGCGGTACGCATCGGGCACCGCATGTTTGGCTATTCAGCTTGAATAGCACGCTACATAGGTGCTGGCATATCTGTCTATGCCGGGATACCCGATTTTCGCTCGTCCAGTGGTCTGTTCCAAAGCTTGAAGCGCGACCACCCGAAAGAGAATATTTCATCTGGTCGGGATTTATTTGACTCGGCCGTCTTCAAAGTAAGCCTAGGTTCTTACAGGTCTTGCCCGCATGGAATTTACATATCTTTCAGTCGGAGGAAACCACAGCATTATTCTACAAGATGATATCCCACCTGGCAACACTGTCCGAGACAGCGCAACCTACACCATTTCATTCAATGCTGCAGCGCCTGGACGCTCGCGGTCAGCTTTTACGAGTCTACACTCAGAACATCGACGCCCTAGAAGAACGTGTTGGATTAACCTTTGGTATCCCTACGTTCCCGCCCCGCACTCGGAAACGCAAGGCAGCGGCTTCGTCAACACTCAACTCTCCTACTCCGGTTCGCGCCCGCGGCGGCTCCTCAGATCTCTCACCTGCACCGAGCCCCCCTCCCCAGCTATCTACGCCCCCTCGCTCTACAAATTCATCAGCAGTGACATCACCGTCTCAGACACCCGTGCCTACATCCGAGCTGCCTCGCTGCGTACCTTTGCATGGTACTCTGCAGAACCTCTACTGCCCATCATGCCACCTTACCTTACCCCTCCGCACACCCGAGCATCTTGAAACCCTGGGTTCTGGCAACCCCTTGGCTTGTCCTCAATGCGCTGAGCTGGACGGGACCCGTCGCTTGGTCGGCAAACGGACACGAGGCGTGGCTCGCTTGCGTCCCGGTGTTGTCCTCTACAACGAGCCTCACCGCGAAGGCGAGGCTGAGCGGGTTGGCGAGTGCGTCAGGCGGGACCTGATAGGGCTCGGCAGCGGCCAACTCAATAGAGCAGGGTCCACACGCAAGAAACGAGGAGACGACTTACTCATCGTCGCAGGGACGAGTCTGCGGATACCAGGCGCAAAGCGGATCGTGCGCGAGTTTGCCAAGGCACTGCACCCAGCCGCTGAGTCGAGCAATCATGCGCAAGCTCGGACATCAACGGTGAAAACGGTCTACCTCAACCTCGATTTTCCGGTCCCCGCGCGAGAGTGGGACGGCGTATTTGACGTTTGGGTACAGGGAGACGTGCAGTCATTCGCTCTCGGCTTCAAGGAGTACCAGGCGGGGCTAGAACGGGGCTTTCCAAGCGCCGGTGCTAGCACGCCCGCCGGTGCAAGGGTACAGGATCGTGATCCAATAGGGACAAGATCGGCCAGAACGCCGACCAGTGCTGGCGCCCGTCGAAAGAGGGCGCCTGGCGGACCCAGCCTGGAATCCATGGCTGCTGCGTCAACCAAGAAATCCAAGCGAAAAGCATCGCCTTCCCCACACCCACACCCTTCCTCTGCCCCGTCGAGTATCATGGATCAACCAAATCATCGAACGTACACAATCTCCAACCCAATCAAGAACTATCCGGAGTCTGCACCTCGCTTAACCATCAAGATCAAGCCGAGGCCACGCACTACTGCGACCCCCGGCAGTTCTGCTAGACCGTCGCGACGATTACCACAGGATAAGCACAGTATTGTATCAGAGTCAGGGTTTCTGGCCACGTCACCCGGTGCTGGCGTCGATCAGCGACTTAGGGGTGAGAGCATGCTTCCCCCTGTGATGTCGAAAATTGCGACCTGAACTCCTCGCGCGATTTTTGCTTCGCCTGGCTGATCTACGTATGCGTGCGATACCCTTTCCCAAGCATCGGAATGGACCATTAACACTTAAATATTCTATTTATATGTGTACTTAAACGGACCGTGCTGAAACACAGCCCGTTGTGCTATTAGTAAGGTAGGAACCACTCAGATGTAACCAACCTTATCTAAGCGCCGAGGGAATCGTGTGACAAGCATCACATTTTCTAATGTAAATACATGAAACAGATAGAAATACAAAAATCGGCTCCCATAGCAGGCTGCAGCATATGGATTAACATTGATATGCAAAGTTTCAAGCCACAACTCAGTGAGCTCAAGGACCGTTTCAGAAAACAAGTCAGAGATTTTCAAGGGTCCTAAGGCTGATAAGGCCACGTGATACTTTGAATGTCACTAAGC
>WSTK01000490.1:0-24644 GCA_019616945.1 Ceratobasidium sp. 414
TCAGGGGGCTAGTCCTAAACCAGGGGGAGTAGTAATAATAGGGGACAGGGGAGAGATTCCATATCTCAACAGTTACCCCATGGATTTGCTTCGGAAAAAATGCTATAATTACTAGAAAAATTCCCTGTGTATAATCGCAACCTTAGTTAACCTAAGTTAGGTTAGGTTGCGCTCCAATTGGTTGAAATAAGTCTTAGTGGAGACTCTTGGTACTTTTCTGGCATGTATGCAGTACATAACAGCGCCCAAGAGAAGGAAAAGAAAGAGAAAAGTTGGGGGCTGTATGGCAGCTCACAACACTCCTGCCTTGATGCATTGGAGATCGTGTTGTTCTTCTTGCCGACGAGTATTCGGCCAATACTGTGGGTTGTCTGTCCTTCAATATGTGACGCTGCACACCCTGTTTAGGAGTGTCAGTACAACTGTATGCGCTGTTGTTGAACGATGTGCCTACCTGTAAAAGCCGCCCTCACTAGCCAATCCTCTATCCCAAGTTGCTTAAACTCATTTGTGATCGTCTGGATCACTCGCAACTTCCCTGTGCCCCCTGCACCAATGATTAGCAACCAAAGCTGGGGGGGTTTCTGTGATGGGTCACGGTCCCGGGCATGCAGCGTTCGCATCAAATGCCATCACAGAATCCCAAATGCTCTTTGTTGATCTGGAAATAGTCCCTGGTGCGGGGCTGGTTCTGCTGGCGTGTCGTGCATTGATAACAGCAGCTCGTCGTTACCCATGGTATTGTTGGTGTTACAATTGGGTAACAGTGGCTCAACTGTGCCGATGTCGTGAGGGTCGGCCACCTGAGTATCTGCAGAACTGTGAGAGGCACAAATACTTTCTGCATCCTGTTTAAGCAGGGTAAGCCAAGACGTTAGCATTTTCGTGTCTATCTCAGTAGCATGTTCATTGCATGTTCGAACTGGCATCTGTGTAGCGCCAAAAATTCCTTTGTCCTGGCCGATGTGTACCGCTTGGATGCCATGTACAACCTCCTGGTAATTCTCCATTTCGCGTTCCGCTTTGTCGAGCATCTCTTGGGTTATCATGTGGTTGCTTACATGATGCGATGCACTTGATTCTGCCTCCAGTTCTGGCCTGTCTACATCCATTGTATCCTCGTCTATGCGTACCTCCTCCTCTGGGTCGAAAACTACCAGCTGTCTGCGCTCTGCTGCTGCTTGGGACTTGTGCTTGTGCTCTAGGTTGTCTATTATGTCAAGTGTTTGATTGTCTGCTGTTCTTAAAAACTCGTCCAGTTCATCTTTCCATGACCCCCCCACCCTCTTGATGTCACTTGGTCTACGCCATGGCTTCAAGAAAACCAGTATACAGGCGGCGTACATGTTGGCCTGTGTAGGATCGCTTCTCCAAGGGAACTGAGGGCTGATTATATTTGGCATGTGGTTATGTGTATCTGGTCGAATTACTCGAATATGCATTCTTGATCGTGGGTGCGAATCCATGTATTTGACCCTCATATGTGTTGGCCGACCTTGTGTGCTAGTCTGATCTGATAACTGGTCATGTCTGGAAGAACTTGGACTTTGGAATGACACCACGTTTCGAAGCTCTCGGTTTGCTGCCTGTTCGTATGTGTCGACAAAATAATCGAGTATGTTGTAAGAAGATGTCAGCTCGCCCCTGAATATGTAGTCGTCTACCTGTGACTTTCAGTATAGCTTACCATGGTCATCGAAATCCAGAATCACATCTTCACCTTGACTGTTGTTCTGTACCGGAACGCATTGGGAAGATCTGTTATCAAGCTACGTACACTACACTGTGGGTGTAAAATAATTACCTGGCTCTCAGTTTCCGGTCGGTTCAGTGTGATGCCTGAGTTGTCCAATGCACTGGCAGTTGGGAGCGGTTCTTGGTGGCCACTGTCCGGTTGAATGTGCTGTTCAGTTAACCTGTATGTACGGTGGTATGTAAGTACTCAAATTAAGCGTTATATCAGGGTACCCAATAATATGTATGTCTTTGTGTCTAGCTCTTCAAAAGTGCGATATATATAAGAAACAAATGAACCCCAAAATAGGTTTTCTGGCTGGTGTGAGCGATATACATCACTGAATCCCATAATATGAGCGACTGCTAGTGGTGACGAGACCTCCTGCTCCCTGTTTAGAACATTGACCACCCTAAAGATTAGGTCTTGCTGTCGCTTGTATAAAGCCTTAAGCGTTGGGTCCTTGTTAAAATGTCCCGTCAGGCCGTCTGCAAGTAAGCTGGCAATGTTGTGGCTCCGACCTTCGGGTTTTGTCATATATTTCGAAATGTAGTAAGCTATGTGCTGGGTTTCGTCACCGTGTAGTAATAGTTTTATGTCCTGATTGCACCTTAGGACATATGCGATCACTGGGTAGTACCCGTTTATAAACTGGTACATTCGTTTTGTGTGGTAGGTCCCGTCTTGATCGACTGAATCTTTGTCACTGAGCTCCCACAGTGCACCTCGCTTACAGGTAACCCTCCCAGCCCTGTCGTGCCGCAAACATTTCCCGAATTCGCAGCTATGTACCTGCTTGGCGCGGACGACCTTAGTCTCAAGTTCGTCTAACTGTCTATTGAATTCCTGGGCAGGAAGTGAAGGATTCGGGCACCTTGAATAAGCTACATCAGAATATGACTGTGTTGACTTGACCTCTTCTGCGTCTGTAAGACCAGGTCTGAACGAGTGGACATTTGCCTTCAGGTACGCTGATACCTTTGACTGAAACTCATTGGTTTGTAACATTTCTTTGAGTTGGTGCAGAGGAGGTACGTTGTGCAACCATATTAACATATGAAGGTGCAACGTGCCCCGTCCCTGACATTCAACTGTCCCAAAATATGCCTTGACCTGACCTAGGATACCAGTTTGAGTATGGACATGTGTCCTTGTTACTGTGACACCAAATAGCTTTTCTAGCATGAGCATGATAGTAAAATGGAAGAATCTTGTGGCTGAAAGTGGATCATGAGTGATATTACGGGACCGACGCACACTGTCTGGCCCCGCAGTCTTGATAAAGTTATCCATATCAATTTCTTCGCCAGCAAATATCTGTGCGATAGGGTCGTGCAAATCATCGGGATTGACAGTTAGCCAGACAGTTGGTTGGTTAAAATATACGGTAGCCAAATATATCTGGCTTCGTAACTGTGTGCGACTTAGGCCCAAAGCCATTACTCGTCTTGCAGTTGCTGATATGTGGTTCTTCAAGACTTGGATTGCTGGGTTACTCACTCTCTCCCCTTATTTTTCCTCTTCAGCAGCACGGCACAGATCTGTTGGCGTAATTGAATTCAATACATGTGCAACCTTATCAAAATCATGACGGTTTATCTGAATCTTTGAGGATATCAAACCCTGTCGTGTTTGCTGCATGCCGAACACTGTGAAAATGAATGAGTGGTGAAGCCGAAATCAATGATTGTGATATTCGAGTGACCACCGGGCATGGTCAGTAAGCGATAAGTGGACCGAGCGATTGCCTTCAATACCTCCAACACCATATGGATACAACACAGGGAACGCAGCTTCCCAGAAATTTCGCTGGGCCAGGTCAGCTGGGCCTTGCCCACGAGGAGGCTGGCCAAAGGTATTCACAGGTGCCCCATACCATATAGCATACCCAGGTTCATCATGGGGATTATTCGGGCGCCTCTGCAAATTATGTAACCCCCAGCTCATTAGTTCGTCAGACGAGACTTTGGACAGGTCATTGTCCATAACCCCAAGGTATTGTAAAGGTCTCACATATGGGCCAGCATCGGGTTCGTCAGCTGTGGTATCCTCAACTGACGGTACTATAGTGTATCATAACAAAATTAAATGAGATAACATCCATCCTATTGGTCTCGTGATAATATACTGACCTTCAGTGTCCATGTAGTCAGCTGTATGTGATTCTGGTACATAGCCGTGATATTCGTCGTCCGCCATTGATTCATTGGTTTTGTGCCGGACCCCTACCTTGATTGCATCTGGAATACCGTCGACTGGTAGTGCCGCTAACCTCACTTGATCGATTATAATATCCCCATAATACTTTTTGTTGTGCTCTTGTAACCAGGTCAGAGCATCAGAAATCGCACTGCGTTGAACACGCAATATGTTCAGCGACGCCAGATTGGGCACCTTCCTACGGCTAATAAATGTGACAGATAGAGTGCTGGCCAATACATCTACTAACTGGGGCATAAGTTTACCTGCAATCATTTCTGAAATTGCTGCAGAATTGAGTTCGAAACTGGTGACATTGCCTTGCATGCCGAGCTGCACTTGATCACTTGGCAGGTTACATTGGGACCTTTCCCGAGGGAATAACTTGATGATGAAAACCCTTGGATACACTCGTGCAATTAGCAGGTGTTTGGCCAGTGTGAGGTGCTCGAGCTGCCAGGGTATCTCTCCTATCCATATATCATTTGCAAGTGAATGTCTGGGGGGGTCAGTCTTTGGTTGCCAGAAGTGACAAGTCAGAATGTTAGGGGTAGGATCCTTGCAAATAGAGCACTGTACTCATGCATAACTCGTCTAAACATTCCTTACAGATATTGGCCGTTGGATTTGGCCCGTTTCCTTGTAATCCCTTCCGTTCTAGTAAGCATCCCCGAACTAGGATGTGTTTAGGGTGTGGTGTATGTGGCGCCAGTCGATGGTGGTTAGGGATATCTGCCACGCTTACCCGGAGAAAGTTAGCTTCTGTTGTAAGCAATGTACGGGCGCATACTGCACATACACGCTGTTCAAGTGCGGCGTTCGAAGTGGCCTCGTAAACTTCAGTGTAGCATCTCATGCGATCACTGTCGGACAGTAAATCGAGGAATGCGCAGTTTGGAGCTGCTTCCTGAGCCTGTTTCTGTCTCACGATCCGAATATGTTCGGTATGTCTGCGCGCCTTTTCCCTTCTCGACCATAACCGATCCTCCTCCTTATCGATCACAATTTTGTAGAGTTCATCGACCCAGTATTGATCATCTTCAACCAGCATCTTGAGTAGCTCTCCCTTATCTCGTTTCAGGTAGCTGTTGATCCTCCTCCCAGGTTGACGATCCAAGGAGCATTTCCTGACTAGGCACATGATGTCTGTCACGGTCAGCACCCTAGACAGGTATGCTAGGTTCATGTTTGTTGCCTGGGGTGAGGGGCTCGCTGTTTCGGGGTGGCTGTGGTGAGCCTGTTGTATTGCCGAGTTCATTGCCTGTCGGTATAGAGCGCTGTATATAAAGCACGGTGCAGTAAACAATGAAATCATGTATGAGGTACTTGGGAAAATATACACAATCATTAGGCAGACAGCCTTCTATAACATGCTGAACCCGTACTCCAAGTCAGAGCCACTCATAGTATGCCTGACTCCCCTGCTGACTCGTATGTAACTATTGTGTATATATGCATGTTGACAAGTGGCTAGGACCTGTTGTAGCCTGTTTATAGGTTGCCACACTGATCGTATCCCGATGTACTGCATCTTGTGGAAGCGCAGGGGGTACTCGGCTGTGGGGTTGAGCGCTGGGTGTGCTTGCATAGCCATGTACCCTGCTCCTTCCTGTCTTACTGATCTCTCACTATAGGTCGTCTGCTGTGTGCTGCATGTATGGCGGACAGAAGACATCGATGAGTGATCACCTTCTGCCCACCCCTCTGATGCTCTCCTGATCTGTCCACCCACCTTGAAACCATCAGACTGTTGGATGGACACTGCCACCTGCCATGCAAGCCCTGCTCACAAGTTGGCAGCCCAGCCACCGGTTCACATTCTGTCTAGCAGTGGATCATAAGCCCCTATGTACTACTGTGCTCCATCTACAGCACCTTCTGTATATCGCTAGTGGCCCATGGCGCCGTCGGAGGCTGAGTGGAACGGATCAGTACTGCATGGCCAAACATTACATCGGTCACTGATTACAACCTTATCTTTCAGGCTGTGCGTGTGGGTGGGCATCTTTGGTCCGTGATATGTGGACCAACTCCAGTGAGTCTGGTCTCTTCTACGTTCGGTCTGGGAGATCAGCTCACTCACGGACCAAATCAGTAACAATCCGACCTTGCGGTTCCCAGACCTATGAGGACCTTCTCCAGATCACTGACTAAGCACTTTCCATTTTGGGTGCGCCTTGGCTCGCTCAACGAATGTGTGGTTCATCACTTCAGTAAGTCTGGTTTGTTAATAATCTGGCGATAATGATATCTGACCCACTTGTGGAATATTCCCGGGTCCATTGTGCCATGTGTGTTGCTTTACACACACTGTGTACAGTGAGCACAGATAGTGTGGTGAGTGTTGTGGCATCATTTAGCCATCAAACACATCCCCTTTCAATATCGGTGAACCTGGAGGTTGGTTGATCTAGCATCGTGCATCGCATGTAGGAATTGTAGGTGAGTCTCACAATTTGCCAAAAACTCAGCAACAGCGCTACAGTGCAAACCACAGTGAGTGTTACTTGCCTCAGGGAATGAAAGCTGTACTGATACTATGTCGGTTTCGAATCCCAACCAACCCCCATCTCATGGCCGTGCTTGATGTTGAACTTGATGAATCATTTGTCATTGGAGGGACACGACTGGTGCAAAAGAATGCAGGTTGTGCTTGCCAGGCGCCCCACTTGGTGAGAGGCAGTGTATTGCACCTATGGGTGCGTCGGCATGAAATGGTACGTCTTTCATCTGTGTCTGTGCTGTCCTACTTAGCTGATCATCTGTCTAGACCGAGGTACAGGAATTGTTGTTTCAACTGACTTGTGCTCCAAGTTCAATACTATTTTCATGATGATGCAACATGTTGAAGAGAAGCTAACCTGAGCAATTCAGTGGAACAGCTGAGGTGAGGGTGGATTCTTGGGAATGAGAGTGTATGAGTCCTTGCACAATATATGCGCATTTATCTCACTATATTGAACACACTTTAATTTATTTACAGCCTGGAACACAGGCTTAATAGATGAATATTGACCTTCTATGTAGCCAATAAGGCTTCTGTAGAACACTGTCAATCCCTGATTGGCTACCTTGAAGGAGGTGAAAACCTCAGACGAGAATGGGAGGGCAAGTTAACATGTGATTGGTTGCATGACAATGGTGTGTCTCATAGCCCAAATAATTATGTATATTTGGTTAAGGGTACAAATGTATCTGACAGCAAAGTAGATGACATGTCAGGCCAGCCAGCAACAGTTGGTCCTATACAGTTACTACATTTGTTCTGGTTTGCTAATGTACACACCCAGTCTGACTATATAGGGACCAGGCCCTATTCCCTGTACCCATTCTCAATCCTACTTGAATGTGCTTGTGTTTGGATAGTTCTCTATCTGATGGCCTGTCGGCTAACATGACTTTTTGGCATATTATATATTCAGCTGCAAGAACCTTACACTCAATACCCAACATACCGGAGATATCAGTGTTGCAGCTGAGATTGCAAGTCAATTTTGGCTATAGCTACTGTGTTTTGCCACTATCTGGCCATCTCCATGGCACATGCAACAGTGTTCTAGCTTCTAGCCTGGATATCTTCTCACGCCCTGAATGTGTGAGAAAAAAACCTTCCCACCTGTGACAGCCACTACATCAAGTCTAGTCCTTATACTGTATGGTCATCCCCGCTCCCAATGCACTCACCCCAAATGCTACCCAATATCCCATGTCCTATCTGCTGTATATCAGTATACATCTGGTCTCCTTACATCTGCCGTCCTGCACACCTACCTTCAAACCTTAGAACATATCGGTTGCGCCTCACATTCACCAACTTGCCACACACCCATCTAAACCTTCATACAGCTTAGTGTCACCTACCCCACATTCCATTACACATCAACTCTATCGTATCATATCCCACCTGTCAGATTATGAATTAGTCGCCACAACCATTCCGGCTCAATCCCACCTCACCTAATTGGCCATAATGATCGCTGCTTTGCCTGTCTAATGCCTGTTCCTACCCTTATAAAACCCCAACCCCTTAGCATTATGGCCGCCCACCTCGTTACTACCTATGATTCTCATTCCCCATGATTCACCTGTGCTGCTTGGGCACCCATTCAACATAATTATCCCCATCCTATGTGCCATCCTTGGCTCTGGCTTTATCGCATTCCTGATTCACCTATACGTCCACGAGCTTCTCATTATCACCCAGCCTTGGAGCACAATCATCATCTACAATTACCCTGGCCCCACTCGTACCCACCCTATCGCTGGTCGCTACCTGTTCTCCCTCCCCTTCTGTGTATTTGTTTGGCTTAGCCACGAGGACCTTCTTCACTGCTTCTCATGCTACTCGCTGTTTAGCACCGATATCACCTTCATTACCATCCATTGTACTACTCAGCAAGCCAGCCCCCTATCGTACACAGACTCAGGCATAATCCCTCCCCCTCCATCACCATCACTTATAGCATGTATGCACACACCCCATACTCAGGTTCAGGAGTCTAGCCAGTGGTCTGGGGACTCCACAGACCTAATACCGCTCGTAATTACACACCAAATTCCCACGTCTAGCCTTGCTCACCCTCCTCGTATAACTGTGCCGCTCCGGGCTTACACTTGGCCTCAGCCAAGTCTGCCCAAATAATAGAAGCACCCCGCCCCACACCAACACCTCAGCATTCTACTTGGTTGGACCCTCCCCCGTCCGTAATCCATGTCACCCTCTACCACCTCAGCTCTTCAGATGTGTTTTGCACACCCTACACTTCTCTGTACATCTATCCCTTCTACTCGCGCTCATTCCTTTTCTGTATGTTTCTCTATCTGATAGTATTGCATGTTTGTTTGTGACCGCCTTGTTATTCCTGACACTACACAATTCGTTACATCTGAAATGTTATTGTGTTGTTTCTTGTTGTTATATAAAACCCTTATCCTCTCTCTAACTCGATCGTCAGCAAATGTGTACATCAAGGGTTCGAAACACTGTGAGAAAACAGTCAAGGTTACTGTGTCATGCCCCAGCAGGCGCTTAGCTATGTCCCCTGGCCTCGGCCACGACCTCCCCTCTTGGCATGTTGACATCACCACCCACTGACTGCCTGCCAACGCAACTGCTCCATGGCCAAACTAGTAAGTCGAACTGTGACTTAGTCAGAGAATTGCTGACTGTGCTCTAACTCATTTGTGGCCCACCCTCACTGCCGCATGCGCTCAACCTCCAGTCATCCATGCCTCACCTACGTCCTCAACAATGCTGCCACCTACGATATGCTGCCCCCATCAGCCCAGCCTGTCGTCGTGCTTGATCAGGTGCTGTACTGCTCACACTCACTCCCTGTCACGTCGGCGCCTGTGCTCACCTCGTGCCACAGCACGACATCTCTAACGACAACGCCGCATCTGATGCCCCACCACTGCTGCCAGAATTGCCAGCAGATTACGCCGATCTCAACCGCTGCAGCATTTACGAGTGCGCCCATGCCTGCACGGTACGTTCATCCCCATACCCTCTTGCCATGTACTCATCCCATTCCAATGACCCCATCGCTTCAGCCAGCTCAGGACCAGTGCCAGGGACTGCAAGCAGCCGAGCTTGCACCAGGGTTACCGTTGGACAGGAGCCTGTGCCTGGCGTCGGTGTTGGCTGGCGGTGAGGCAAGACTCCCACCCAGGGCCCATGACTGAGGTGGCCATCGCGTGTAGGGTCTACATTGTCGCTTTCCAGTGTGGGCAGTCACATGAAGTAGCAGACCGATTATATTATGCTGCAGCAAGTGCGTGTCCTCCATGTGCTACGTACTGTCCCCCCATCTTGGTAAGTGCCTGTCTTGACTGTATGGTCTGTGCTAACTCACCAGTCGACTCGCGCCATGCCTGGCGTCTGCCCTGTGTGGTACTTGACCCACATGCCATACGCGCCTGCCTCCCGGCAATGCCCGCGGTGAACTGATGAACTACACCGCATCTGCTCAAAACCGCCCACCCTCAAGATGCATGATACACATCCCACGCCCTTACCAACACCTCCACAACTTGTCCCGCCTACATGGGCTGTTGCGTACCTACTTTGGCATGCCACATGCATGTGTGACATATTCCTATAATGTATTTAAATTATAATGAAATAACTGTTGTCCCGGACAAGCTGATGTGCCTCACAGCACCAAGTGAATGGACCCAAGAGGGGGATGTCATATCAGGTAATCAAATTCCGGCAAAGCCTCCAGAGCCTTTTCTGACTGTAGTACCACTGTGCGTTCTTTCTCTCCTGAGCAATGGGCACCGTAACACTGTATTACATGCTCCATTCCTCCTTCTGGAATCAAGCCCGCAACATGGGAGTATTCTGCCAATGCTATTGTCAGCCCATCCAAGTATGGCTCACATAACTGTATCAAACAAACCCAAGTGACGCAAAATGCAAAACGCTATGGCCACTAAACAGAGTTCCGATGGCTGGCGTATGATCAGGTCAAGGATGACCTGCGCCATTATCCTCCTACACCATATCTGTTAGGCGCGATGTGTGCCTCAAGATTGTTCAATCAAAATCGCCAGGTCAGATCATGATCATCGGACAACATGCATTGTTGCCTAATCCGCATCACGTACACAAGTCAAGTATGATAATGCGGTAAAGCTGGCCACGATCCCATGGATCCACCCAACAATCAGAGCGCTATATTGGTAGTGGGGGTGTGCTGCCCAGACTAGATCAGAAGTCAATGACTCAATTATATTCGATCATTTCTGCCTGTTATGGCAAAGTAGCCAAAACAGAAATTGGAGTAAGTAAAGTCCCAAGCGTAAGACTGTGTATGCATACAATCGTCATTTAAATACCTGAGGCGATTTTAGCGGACGAGGCAGCATTCACTATCCACCCCACTCGCCCTTGAAGTTTAAAAGTTTGGTATGTGTGATATCCAGCTGTTCATATGTTGTTCTGATGGTTGTATGCTCCGTTCATAGTCGTAATGCCAGCTACCACTCATCAGCAACACCTCTATCGTGGTCATCGACGTATATATGCCTTCCTCTGCCCGGGGTGCAGCTATCAGTTCTCCTCCAATCGCATTGAGCACTATTCCAACACAATTCATGCGCGTCGTAACCGGTGATATGGGTGTTATGTCAGTGTCCACCAGCTTCGTTTGTTCATCGAGGTTGCGCGCTCCCAGATCGACTGGGACAGCTCTTGGGTCAGCATGGATGATCTGTACCGCATCATCGAGCACGTCTTGCAGATGGACAGTGAGGAATCCATGGATGTCGATAATGCACCTTTGGCCATTCATGACATTCTCGACCAGCTCGAGAACCTCAGTATGAACTAACTGTATGGGCACAAGTTTCATGCTACCACTGAGAGGTGAGCCTACTACTCCCTACAGCGCTGAGATGTGCTAATCTTTATCTCTATTTAGAGATCGTTGGATAGTCTTCCAGTATGTGTGATATCGGTCTAACCTCCTCTTCTCCAACTCCTAAGTCCTGAATGTAATGTTTACTCCACCCCATGTAAAGCACTAAATTGTGTGGTTACTACCCTCTACATACAAATGAATGAAATATTGTCCAAATGCTTAAGTCGCTCACGCAACTGTGTTGCAAGCACGTGCGCAAATAGTACACATTGCCACACATACTCCAATAAGCTTTAGGGTGGTCTGAATCAACCAAGTTCTAAGTCATGTTAGTCATTTTAGCATCGCCACCTGAAGCGTGGCGATCACCAACTGTCAGTTGGACACTTCCTGAAGCCCAATTCAATCAGCCTTTGATTCGGCCGTCAGTGCAGAAGTTGTGGCACTCTGTTCGGCCTGTGTGACATTATATCTGCCCAGGAGACTGTGGTTGATCTGGCCCCAGTAGAAGATATATTTCCGCAACTAACTAGCTAGCCATAGGTCACTGTGATCAGACATAATTCATCAACCTAAAGACAAGCTCACGCAAACCATCAATGGTTCCGATGTGTTGTATCTGCAGCGCTCAATGCAATATAATGATATGATCTGTGTGAATCAAAACATTGAAGAACTCCAGAGTCGAACGGATCTCGTTCACAAATGCTGATCTATTCATGGGTGTCAACTACTGGACCCATCAATCCTCAGTGATCGGAGAACACTGCCTTGTTAGCCGTGCAAGACCTGCACAGATCCCCATTGATGATCGACCGACCGAGCTGTATCAGTTCTTGCTCTCGCTGACTGGATCACGATCATTAATTGCAATAGGCTGATCAGGGCAAGCAAGAATAGTACACTCCCGCTTGGGTTGCGATATCGGTCCAATATCGGGGCCAGTGACCTAGGACTGACGTAAAACCCAACCTAGGACATATAAAAAGGAGGGCTATATCGGTCTGTGCTTGATAAGATGACAGAAGACAGATGTAAAGCATGTACCTACATCAGATATCAATGACAAACCAAGGACCCAGCCGGGAGCTGTGATATCGGCCCAACCATTTCGATAATTATAGGTACTATGTCCTTAGGGTTATGTATCACAAGTATCTCAGCTAACTGTAGTACCATTATCAAATTTCATTCATGGTCCTATATGCGACATTGCACCTACAGGCCAGATCAAACCCATACCTCACCTTGGTATGCAGCCAGTACGTAGATTGTAGGTTGTAGGACTACGTATACCACCCACATGTATCTCTACGTCCCTCCAGGCTACTTAATCACACATCTGCTATCGGTCAAAATTGATATAACAGCACACATTGTGATAGTAATGTACAAACACACAGACTAAACCCCACCGCAACTCCTACGCATACACACCAACCTCCAGTGTATAACACATATTGGTTCACTCACCTTCGCTGCCAGCCCTGCCAGCCCTGCCAGCCCCGCCAGCCTCGCCAGCCTCGCCAGCACCATTATTCCCAGCACCGTCTCCAATCTCGCCTCCACCATCCTGTTGGTTTCCCCACCCTGGGGAGCCAACTCTACCTCCCGGCTCGCCCCCTCCACCTCCACCTCCGACTCCGCCTCCCAGCTCGCCCCCTACACCTCCGGCATGAGCATTGTCTTCATCGTCTTGGTTGAGCTCATGGACCTGGTATCCTTCGATCATTTCGACAATGTGGGCAGTACCTCGTTGCCACACAGCCGTGATTGCAGGACGTGGTGCTAGGACACCTGTGATATGTTTTCTGCTTTTTGTTTTGAGTGGAGGCTTAGGGTATTTCTTTTGATCGGCTAGAAGAATTTTATCGAGGAGTCTAGCAAAGCCCGTGTGAGAATGAATAGCTGCATGGCTAGAAACTCCTTGCTCACTTTGTAATCGATTCATGATCAGGTAACTCCAACATCTTGGCGATCTTCTCGTCAATGTATTTCCAGAATGATTTCTCTTTCCCATCCTCGAGCCATGAGATGGCATAGACATGCTACAACTCAGTTAGTCTGTTAACAATAGATGTTGTGGATAGACATACAATAAAAGCTATGCATGTCCAGTGCGCCTTCTTCGCTATGAAATCCGATGGCGCAATATGGTTTGTAAGAGCCTCAATATTGCGATTCGGGTCTCCTGGAGCTAGGGATACACGAATCTACACATGGGTCAATGCATGAGTAGTTCAGTGCCAACATCTCAACTTACTTTCTTGAGTATTTTGGCACGAAAGACAGTCAAAGTGCGCCCTATTGCCTGTGAAAACTCGCGTGACCAAATCCCGCCCCCAGGAGCTTGTGTGAGAGTCGCAGGGATACCAAATGTAACATGATTTTGCTGGATGTATTTCTAACATGCAATAGTGGTAAAAATCTGTACATACCAGAATATACTAAGAGACTCACCACTACCCGAGAGGTCAAGTTACCCACATAAGCAGAAATGGTTGGCTCCATCAAAATTGATTGAAGCCTCTGTGTTGCGTTTCCCTGGTGTATAGCATATCAGCAATAAAGACAATAATAACTAAAATACTAAAAATACTGACCTTGTATTCTCCCTGAAAGTAAATCTTGCACTCAGCATCAGCTCGCTGACACCCAAGCACCAGCATATAACCAACATTCCAAATAGCCAGCTCGTGGAGATCAAGCTCATAGGAGATCTCGCCATCAGCAGAAATGTTCATTATGTTGATCTAGGTTGACTTGCCTGAGACAACTTCTGAACTTCTTCTCGTTCTGGATCCTCAAGGCCAAGTTGATCGCTGACTTGATTTGCCACGCTGAGATATTGTCTTTTCAACAACCTCTGGATTGTGTTCTCATGCTCTTCTGGCTCGACTTGACTTATGCTACGTCGTCTACAGACTGGTGGCTGCACCTCTCCTGCACCCTCACTCACATGGCAACTAATAACTCTGGCTAGGATGCATGAGGATCGTGTGGTGTGAGATAGGTGTCATCGTCCAACGCATAACCCGGGCCTGCACTAACCTATAAGTAGATTCTCCCCAGCTGGCCTCTCAGGCTCGACAAGGAAGCCAGGATTGCTCATAGGTCCAGGCATGACTGCGGGACAACTGGATATGTGCTACAAGGCGGAGGGGGGCAGTATAACGATGACCATGGGATCTTGGTGGGTCACGACTCCCTTGGAATATGTCAATGTCACTGATCAGGGCATCATAGTAATTACTTAGAATATACATTGCCGCAACAAAGCATATAGCCAACATTCAATCTCATATTAAAAGAGTATCAAGCCACTCGAGAATTCCTTGCTACAGATCTTGTAGTATGTGTCATTTGGTATGTAAACACAATCACTCTATGAATTAATTCTTTGAGTGATATTCCTCATTGTTGCCTGATAAGCGCTGCTTAAGGCAACAGGATGTTTATGGCGCTGCTACTTTGGCTCTAAACTTGCGCATTTGTCTTGTTGGTTCTCACGCCAGCAGCAGCTATACCGAGAAGCAGAATGCATCTTGATGTCAAAGGTATGGCTTCGGCAATTGTACTGTAAACATTTGCCTTGCTTATTTCTTCCCATTTGAAGAAAGGCTGCTTGATGGTCCAACCTCGGCTGACACTGATTACTACGAAGAACAAGGAACGTGTGACTTCTCATGCGAAGATGAGAAGCCACTCTATGACGATGGCATGAATATGCCAGGTGTAGATGAAGAGGGCGAGGAGGATGGGGAGAGTGAAGAGTGGGATAATGAAGAGGGGTGGGAAGATGACGAAAACGTTGAAGAACATGATGAGGGTAAGTCTTGTATCTGGATTTGTTAGTTGAGCTTAGTGTTTAGCTAATGATAATGGGCTAGAATCACTGCAGGTTGGCGAAAATCATGACGGCACTCACAGTAGAAACCTGTTTGTTCCGTGTGCAGCGCAGCAAACCACTCACAATATGCCCAACTATTGTGAACTATGGTGCCCATATCCAAGTAAATCAGTATGTATGCAGCACTTAATGTAAGAACAAGAGTTGAACAATGCTTGACAGATATTCCTGACCGATCTGCTATTCAACGCTCCTCGCATGCACTTCTCACACCTACAGAAGCAATCCATACTCAGATATGCAAAAGAGCTAGGCGCGAAAAATGTACCTACTCTGACTAAGCTGAAAAAATGTCAAGAGAGACTTTGGGCAACAGTCAGAAACCCACCTCAGTGGCACGTTTCAACTGAAGGAAACATCTTTTATCTTAATGATATTGGCCCAGGACTAGCAAAGGTAAGGCCGTGCACTCAATATTATGAACTTTGTTCTGATAGAACCATATTAAACCCTTAGGATATGTCCAATCCCATCTCACGCGAGGGGATGTCCTTTTATCCGCATTTCGACCCAAGCCAGATATCTGAGACGTGGCAGGGATCGAAAATGGTTCGGGACGTCCCCAACGATGTCCTGAGCCCTACAATGCGATTTGAAGGCTGCATATATTATGTAAATGAACTTGTACAACGTCAAAATGGCGACTTTTTTCTTCTCAAACGATGGCTAACTCGTGAACAGAATGAAAAGTGGTGTATTGGCTTAGTAGTCAAGCACATATCCGTATGCAACCTAGTACTCAGAGGACTGCTAGATTGCTAATCTTTGTTCTGGCTAGGGAAAATTTATAGTTGAAGATAACCGTATCATGGTTCCATTATCCACATTCTACAAATCATATGAAGACATCATGCGTACTGGGCCTACACTAGTCTTGTGCAGGTGTGTTACTCATAGTATAGAACATTATTTTGAGCGACTCATTGTCTTACTTCATACCTGCAGACAACAGTACTGAACACACTATGCATATGCCACATCCCTTGCGCAAGGTTGCTGGAACCCGCCCAGTCTATTTGATCCCGGTCATAACTTTTATGGACGATGTATCAGGTGCAAAAACAACTCAATGGAACAAGCATATGTGTTGCTACATGTCAAATGGTGCAATTCCTTGCGAAAAACTGCACTCTGAATTC
The DNA here is from genome assembly GCA_019616945.1 of Ceratobasidium sp. 414. NCBI lineage: Eukaryota > Fungi > Basidiomycota > Agaricomycetes > Cantharellales > Ceratobasidiaceae > Ceratobasidium > Ceratobasidium sp. 414. The sequence goes on from WSTK01000490.1 coordinate 16,351, forward strand.
CACGTCTGATTTGTTACGACATCCTCTCATGCAACTCCCATGGAGTTAATGCAAGGAATTCGGAAGTCATTTGAGTAGGTCTTAAATTTGTATTATGACAGTCGCTAACATGTATTCTCCAATAGAGATGCATTCCAGTCGCCAATTGTGGCATATGATGTAGAACTTCACGAAGAGGTTCTCTTGCGCCCATGGCCTCTGTTTTGGCCCGGAGACAATCCAATGCAAGCAGAGAATAGTAGCTGCACTCCTCTAAACTCAAACTTCTATTGTTGCACCTGTCACGTTGGCAGAACCCAGGCTTACCAGCAATTGGACAAAGGATTTGCTGAGATATTTGAGGTATATTAGCATGTCTGCCAGTCATAGATTGTAACTAACATGTTGACATTCAGCCCGGTCGACTTCGCAAGCCACCCGAAACCATTGAATCAATTCTGCAACGACTTTCACTGGCCACTGTTGTGAGCTGTCGTACAGCCCCCACCTTTTTCCTTTGCTTCTTTCTTTCGGGTGCCTCTGGCCCCCTTTCGTCTCGTGGCTTGGCAGTGCTCAGCGGTTGACAGCGGTTGACTGACTTGGGAATGGCAGTTAACTCGCACTTGTACGCGTGACTCGTCCGGTTGACTCGCCTTGGAATGGCGGTTGACTGTCGTACTTAGATGACTCGCCTGTACTTATGTAGTATATAGAGAGCAGAGAACAAGCCTGGTAACCCCAGCTTGTTCTCGCCTTGTCCCACTTTACCTTTGCACTAAGGGGTTAGCAACCCTCTTACTTAAGTCTCTCTCTCTATGGGTCTCGTGGCTTAAAGGTCCTTAGCCACTAGACCACCCTTCATATCTCATGGCATATCATCACTAAGTCAAGTAACCTTTTGTGGCTTCACTAGAGGCCTTATATGTCATGTCCGTCTATTGTCCCAAGTCTACAGGACCCCAGTCCTACCCTATCACGTCTAAAGGAACCTCCGCGTCACACTAGTGACCCTACAGCAAAGGCTCATAACATTGCAAGAACAAGCTTACATCACGACGGACACAAAACCCACACCAGCAGCAGACAAGGCTGAACACGACTTCTGGAATCTGAAAGGAACAACAATCTCGAAAGAGGATTACCAGCTTACACCTCCAGATTTTGCGCAAGAATGTCATCCGAAAACCAAGAAGAGCCCAGGAGGAACCCGCCAAGGGCGGCAACATTGAGACAAGTAATCAGGGAACCGGTTATACTATCTAGAGCGGCCTCTAGCGCCTCCAGGAGATCTATACCAGGAGGACTACCGGAGCAAGACATATCGGAAGCACACATCAGCGAGCTACCGAGCCAAATTGAGGCAAACCCCGAGAACGAAATCCTGAACCCTGTCCCGGAAGCTGAGGAAGACCACACCATTACCATCGATCTTAGGGAGGACAGGGTGCCCAGGAACACAACTCCCGGGCCTTCCAGGGAAGGGAGAATGCTGGGACCAGTACCCGTATCCCGCATGTCCACAGCCAGCAGTGCATCAGAAATGGAAGAAGAAAGCGAACCTGAGGTCCTACACCCACTCTCACAAACATGGGTAAGAAACAGGCAACTACGAGAAGAAGGAGCACCAAGAAGGCCCCGTGCCCCCCTTCCAGCTGTGGAAAGGGCTGAAGAACCGGCAGCTCCGCCGTACGTACCACCTGCACCAGTTCCTGCAGGAGGAGCACCTATGGCGAATCCGGTGGAAATAGCCATCTTTAACGCCCTAATGGAACGACAAATCAACGAGAATATCCTCCCCCAGATCAGGGCTCTTATTACGCCCAGGGCCATAGGGGTAGAGGAACTTAGCAACCGAATGGCCCAGCTTCTTCGACAACAAAACGATCAAATACAAGCCCTCAATGAAACCCTAGGAGTAGCAGTAAGGGACGCAACGCAGCCGCCACCAACTCCTGTCACGTACACGGAATCATGCAGGAACTACGCCCTTGGATCAAACAGATCGAGCTACTGGTTCGAGATCTCCCGAGACTGGTCAATGGGACCAGGCAGGACATCACCCAAGTACGCAAACAAACAGAAGCCTTCAACGAAATGATACAAGGACTAGAGGAACACATAAACCAGATAGAACACGAGCCCCGCAGGGGAAGAAGCCGCTCCAGAACCCTTTCCGTACACAGCCAGAGAACGGAACTCTCACCGTTTGCACCCCAACAATCATCAACCCGCCAACTGGAATCAGACCGAGAAGTACCCAAAGGGGCAAGGACAAAGAAACCAGAACCATTTAAGGGAAAACGAGGACAAGAGGCCGAAAACTTCCTCATGAAAATGGAGATCTACTTCGGCGACTACCCAAAGGCCTTCGACCATACACGAAAGATCAAAACCACCCTTACAAATATGGCCGAAGGAGAAGCCTCGAAATGGGCAAAGCCGTTACTCCGGAAAGCACTAGACCAAGACGATCACCCTGCACTGCGATCCTGGGTGGAATTTAAAAAGTATTTCCTGGTGGCATTCGGCGACCCCATCAAAAAGGACCGAGCGATCTGAGAAATGGGCAAGCTCACCCAGACAGGGTCTGCACAGCACTACGCATCGCAATTCCGACTTCTTATGGAAGAACTTAGCTGGGACAAGCAGGCCCTGATCGACCGTTTCAGAAATGGCCTGAAAGAAAACGTCCAGCAAAAGATACTCGAGGCCACTTTCCTACAAGACACTGACCAACTCACACTAGAACGATGGATGGAGCTGGCCATACGAACGGATAACGTACTATTTGCAGGATGACAAAAAGACAGCAACACCCCTGAAAAAAGAACCTACGGGAAAGCTGCACAGGACCCCCCCAAAACATTGGCAACCCAGGGACCCAGGGTACCCCAAAAGGAAATGGATCGAAGGAAGAAGGAGGGGCTGTGCCTCAAATGCGCGCAGAACGGACATCGGGTTAAGGATTGCTGGTCGAAGCAATATGTCCTACACCTGAAGGAAAGACAGGAAAAGGGAAAGGAGGCGACCATAACGGAGGAAGAAGACAAAGAATCCACCACCTCGGAATCGGAAAACTAGAACGGCCCCCTGTATCCATGTCAGGCGGCAAGGAGAAACCCAAAGGTCGAGACCCTGTGTACTACATTAGAACTTCTGACAATACACCCCATACACACATCTTGATACAGGGAATCATGGAACCAACAAAAACACTAATCGACTCAGGATCGTCCTGAAACTTCATAGACATCACATACGCTAGGAGGAAAGGGATCCCCCTTATAAACTTACACACCCCAGAAGCGTCATTGCCATAGACGGGAACGAAACAGCCGAAAAAATACGTTTCAGGACGAACATTACTTTCGAACTACAAGGAAGAAGCTTCAAAAACCGGTTTTACCTAATGCCTTTGGGAGACACACCAGCGATACTAGGAAAAGAATGGTTAGCCGAACACAACCCGGACATCAACTGGCGGAATATGGACATACATTACCGAGACAATCTGGAAGTGCAAGGGGTTGACCCCTCGATCCCTACCCCAAGCACGGAAGGAAAGTCAGCTACCACAAGGGAGATACCAAAAGAATTCAAGGACTTCGCCGACGTATTCAATGCAGAAAGATTTAAAGAATTACCCCCACATCGAAAACACAACTGCGCCATAATATTCAAAGAAGGAGCAGAACCGCCAAGGCCAGCCAAAGCCTACCCAATGTCGCCTGACCAACAGAAAACCCTCAAAGAATTCATAGACCAGGAGCTAAAGGATGGGAAGATTCGACCCAGTAGCTCCCCAACCACAGCACCCTGCTTCTATGTCAAGAAGGCAGATGGATCCCTACACCTGGTTACCAATTACCAAAGAATCAACAAAATGACCATCAGTGACCAATTCCCCATCCCCTTACAAGAAGATCTGCTGGAGAAGCTACGGGAAGCAAAGATCTTCTCAAAAATAGACTTAAGATGGGGCTACAACAACGTACGAATAAAGGAAGGAGACGAATGGAAAACAGCCTTCAAAACAAATGACGGGTTATATGAATACGTGGTTATGCCGTTCGGTCTCCCATTTTTCAGTGTTTCATGAATGAACTCTTCTGGGACCTGAAGGACGTATACGTAACAGTGTACCTGGACGACATTCTCATCTATTCCAAGAATCAAGAGGAACAGGGTCATGTCAGAGAAGTACTTAAACGACTTAGGGAAAACCACCTTTTTCGCACGACCCGAGAAATGCTCCTTTTTCGTCACCTCGGTAACATACATTGGTATTGTCGTTACCCCAGAAGGTATTTTTATGGAAGAAGACAAGATCGCGGTCATACGCAACTGGCCTGAGTTACATACAGTCAAACAGGTCCAAGCATTCTTAGGGTTTGTCAACCAACTTTTACCGAAAGTTCGCACATGATTTCAGCGCCCTAGTGAAACCCCTCACTGACTTAACCCGGAAGGACACAAAGTGGGTCTGGGGGGAAGAACAAAAACGGGCGTTCCAGGCAATCAAGGACACTATAGCCAAGAAACCAGTCCTAGTTCATCCCAATCCAGAAAAACCCTACTACCTGGAAACAGACACGTCAGGAGTGGCGATGGGAGCCATACTAAATCAACGGCATACAGACGGGAAGCTACATCCAGTTGCCTTCATGTCAAAGAGCTTCAACGTAGCACAGCAATGGTACAATACCTATAACAAGAAGCTTCTAGCCATCGTCGAAGCCCTACAACAATGGAGATACCTGTTAGAGGGAACAAAAGAGGCCATAACAATCTACACGGACCATCGAAATCTCCAGTTCTGGAGTAAGGCAAGAATCATGGACTGGAAACACACAAGGTGGTATGGCCTACTAGCATCGTATAACTTTAACATTGTATACCGACCAGGAAAACAATCCAAGAAACCGGACCTACTATCCAGAAGACATGATCACAAGGGCATCCCAAGCGCAAAACAAACCATGATAGCAGCAGAAAGGTTCCAGGGGTTCAAGGCGGAAATCAGCATAGATCTTACCGAAGAACTCAGGGAGGCCCAAAAGGAAGACGAGTCCTTAGAAACCCTGATCAATAGCATCCAGAAAATAAAGGATCTACCCGCGTCCATCCAGAAACAATACCAGCAATACAAATGGGAAGAAGGACTGTTATGGTATGATGACGCCATACTAGTCCCGGACGAACCAGAGCTATGAAAGAAGATCCTCCATATGCACCACGACTCACCCATCGCAGGACATCAGGGAAGGGCACGAACTCTCGAACTCGTCAGCAGAAGGTATACATGGGCAAATATCAAAGCCCAGGTCAATACCTACGTCAACGAATGCGAGATCTGCTCCCGAGCGAAATCCATGAGTCAAAGAGTTGCTGCCAAGAACATGGAGCTACCAAGGGAGCCATGGGAAGCTATCAACTACGACTTCATCATAAAACTACCACTTTCGGAGGGCTTCGATAGCATCCTGGTAGTAGTGGACCGATTCTCCAGGCAGGCACATTTCCTACCATGCAAGGAGGCGATGAATGCGGAGGAATTAGCAGAACTCTTCCTAAGGGAAGTATGGAAACATCATGGGACTCCAAAAACAACAATCTCGGATAGAGGCACGACATTCAACAGTAATTTCCTGAAGACCCTATACGAACGATTGGGACAGGACCCCTGCTTCTCCACCACCTATCACCCCCAGACAGATGGACTAGCGGAACGGACCAATCAGTGGCTAGAGGGATATCTACGAAGCTTCTGCAATTAAGAACAGGACGATTGGGCCAAGTGGTTACCCATCGCGGAGTTTTGCCATAATAACCAAAAGAATGCAGCAACAGGACAAACGGTGTTTGAAACAATATACGGAAGACATCCCAGATGGCACATCTCAGAAGAAGGAAGGGAGGGAAGCGTAGGCGCAAATCACATGGCAACTCACATGAGGCAAGTCTGGGACGAAGCCCGGGCATCCATGGAGTACCACCAGAAAAAGGAGGCGGTGCCGAGCAACGAATTTACGAAGGGAGATAGAGTCTGGCTTAACACCCGGAACATCCGCACAAGGTGACCTTCGAAAAAACTCGATGACAAGAGAGCAGGCCCTTTCGAAAATCATGCGGAAAATCTCATCGCACGCCTACCAGCTCAACCTGCCAAAGACCATGAGAATACACAATGTGTTCCATGCAGATCTACTCACTCCGTTCAAAGAGGATTCCTTCAGAAGATTCTCCCCGAAGCCACCACTGATAATAACGGAGGAAGGAGAAGAACAATTCGAAGTCGAGAAGATTGTCAGTTGGGAACAAAGGGGGAAGCAGCTATACTACGAAATCAAATGGAAAGGGTATGACTCGCTAGAGAACACCCTGGAATGTGCCGAAAAAATGACTCCACTAGGACGAGTCATGAGGGACTTCCGCCGAAGATTCCCAGGAGCGCCGCTCCCAGAAGGGTATATAAGGGAGCAGGGAAAGGCCTCACCAGACATCACTGCTTCCCCACTCCTCCACACTCTCGACCTCGCCCACTCTTACATCTACCCAGCATGGTTGTCAGCAAGTCCTACACTGCCATCACCGGCAAGTCGGCCGGGAACGAGTGCAAGGGATGCAACCCCGAGGTGCGACATGTGAGGGTGAACGAGAACACCTGGGAGCGAGCGCGATGGGCCCCCAAGCCCCAGGTCACCATCGTCCCCATGGGGAACTACATCATCATCCGGGAGGAGTGCGGATGCCTCTGCAAGGGCGGGGTGGGGGAGTACGTCCGGGATAGCTGGAAAATCAACAACTTCTCGGACGCCCTCGACTACGTGGCAGAGCTCGATGCCGGATGCGACCTGCACTACATCCCAATCCACGAGCGAGCCGGGTGCACCCTTAGTGGCTCCACCCTCCACCACCCGAAGCATGGACCCCTCATGTGGGTCGGGGACGGACCAAGGCCGGACGACGCCTGGCAGAAGTCACGAACGAATCTCTACGTCACGAACAAGTGCATCGGCGACTCAGTGTACGGGGTCGTCACCAAGTCAAAAGGTCAGTTCCCACACCTCGAATGGAAGGCTGACAGGACCTGGTGGGTGCGAACCAATCGCATGCAGGAATGGATTGCCGATGCCGTCCAAGAATGGCACTCCAAGACACTGGCGACCTACCATGAGCCGATAGAAGAGCTCTCCCGAGACCAGGTCGCCAATCTCCTCTTCCGAAAGGGGATGTCAAAGGGCCAGTTCTTCGAATGGCTCGACCATTATTCCTGGAACCACCACATGGGATGGGAGGAACGGTACGAGGCATGGGAATGTCTTGACGAGACCCCCAAGGAACGCTTGGAGTGAGCCAGGAAGTTTGGGCCCCCTAAGGTAGAAATGGGTAACCAGTCATTGCTACAATGCGCCCCGGATAATGTAGCCCCCAAGTGTGTTTAGATAGTTTTTTTTTTTTTTTTCCTCCTTTTTTCCCTTTTTTTTTCTTTCTTTCTTTTTTCCTTTTCTTGCTCACCCTGCTGCACATGGACTCGCGCAAAAGGGGGGAAGAATGTTGTGAGCTGTCGTACAGCCCCCACCTTTTTCCTTTGCTTCTTTCTTTCGGGTGCCTCTGGCCCCCTTTCGTCTCGTGGCTTGGCAGTGCTCAGTGGTTGACAGCGGTTGACTGACCTGGGAATGGCGGTTAACTCGCACTTGTACGTGTGACTCGTCCGGTTGACTAGCCTTGGAATGGCGGTTGACTGTCATACTTAGATGACTCACCTGTACTTACGTAGTATATAGAGAGCAGAGAACAAGCCTGGTAACCCCAGCTTGTTCTCGCCTTGTCCCACTCCTTTGCACTAAGGGGTTAGCAACCCTCTTACTTAAGTCTCTCTCTCTAAGGGTCTCGTGGCTTAAAAGTCCTTAGCCACTAGACCACCCTTCGTATCTCGTGGCATATCGTCACTAAGTCAAGTAACCTTTTGTGGCTTCACTAGAGGCCTTATACATCATGTCCATCTATTGTCCCAAGTCTACGAGGACCCCAGTCCTACCCTATCACGTCTAAAGGAACCTCCGCGTCACACTAGTGACCCTATGGTGAAGGCTCATAACAGCCACTCAACCAAACACATCAGGAAAAAATGGGAGTACCAAATAGGCTTAATTAGGCATAATTTAGCCTAATTAACGGCTTAGGGGGATTCGCGTCCCCCCCCCCCCCATCGTTGAGGTGAAATGGGCTAAATTAAACTGGGGGGATGTTCAACCAACTAAATTAAACATGGATTTTTTCCATTTAGTCAATTTAGTCAATTTAGTCAATTT
>WSTK01000491.1:0-24593 GCA_019616945.1 Ceratobasidium sp. 414
CCTGTGACAGCCAATTACAACGCTTTGTAATCGGTTGTAATCAAATGCAATCAAACTCGAGGAGGGGGGTGGGGGCAGCCTCAGCAACTCACCGTCTTGACTTGAGCTACTAAGTAAAGTGGCGCGAAACGTCAAGAGCTCTCCGTAGAAATTTTTTTCGAACCGATTGGTGGAGTATTGACCGATATACATTATTTTCTTTCAGAAACTATCCTCCAGCTCGCCCATGTACCATTTTACACACGCTTGAACATATCGAAACGATAGAATAGATTTTTCTCTTTTTTCTGATAGTCTACACGTTGGGATCCATGGTGAATTCGCCGTGCTACAGGCGTTCTGGCTGGCAGCTGGACAAACAGGCCTCCAGATCCCGGCGCTTACGGGTTGGACCCTGGTTGTCTTTGACACTTGCCCTGAGGACTTTCCCACGCGCCTTTACATTGTTAGTAGATAGTTATGATCTGATCATCCGGTTCTCGGTTACGTTCTTAGCCGCCTCTAGCACTCGACCTCGATCCCCCAGCATCTTGTCCTCGTCTATACTCTCGTATCTTTGCAACGACAATGGCCCAATCTCAAAAGCCTCCTAAATTCTTGAACTCCTCGCCTCCAGAACATAGACCTCATGTCGCCTTGTCGTACCCTGGGAAACACATTCTTCAACTGACGCTGAATCGACCGAAAGCGCTCAATGCAATGACGCAAGAGTTGAGGGACGATATTGAAAAGATTATGGACTGGTTCGAGTCCGAGAATAGCTTGTGGTAAGTATTAGGAGAGCTTGTCGTGCGGTTTTCTGGGTGTGAACTTGTTGTCAGGGTCGTAATTATTACTGGCACAGGGCGTGCGTTTTGTGCGGGGATGGACCTAAAAAAGTATGTATCCCCCTTCTCATCCCGTGCAACTTCTCCACTGATGCTCGGTTCAGCTGGCTGCAAAACCAGAAAGATGGTGAACGCGGTGAAGCGGAGACAATGGCCAACGATACGACCGGGTTTGGCTCTCTTGCGCGTCGACGTTGTATCAAGCCGATAATAGCGGCAGTAAATGGTATCGCGATGGGTGGTGGAGTGGAAATTCTGTTGAATTGCGATCTTGTGGTTGCTAGTCGGGATGCAAAACTGGGGTTACCTGAGGTAAAGCGAGGTGTTGTTGCTGCAGCAGGAGGTAGGTCGTTTATTCAGAATTCGGTTAGGTGTTGACGAAGTGGCATAATGTTAGGTATCCCGAGGCTGCAGAGAATCGCCGGACACCAGGTAACACCTTTGCATCGCTCTGTTGATCGCGATTGACGTATTTTTCACTAGCTGGCATCAGAGCTTTTGCTGACGGGACGAACCATTTCGGCTGAAGAGGCTCATACCAGATATAGATTGTGAGTCGCGTTGTTTAAACACTTTTTACTTGAGTTAAGGCAAGGCACCAGTGTAACGAGCGTGGTTCCGCCCTCCCAAGTCCTCAGCACAGCGGTTGGACTGGCCAAAGAAATTGTAGCAAATTCTCCCGATGCCGTTTGGAGTACCAAAAAGGCGCTTTTGGAGGGCCAAAAGTATGCTAGCCTTGAAGAGGCGGTCATCGAGCATAACCTGAGCGAAGTAAGTAAGAAGGTGTACCAAGGAGATAACATCCGGGAGGGTTTGTTGGCGTTTAGCGAGGCAAGTGGAATTATCTGTTTTTCGTGCGCATTTTATGACTTTGGTGAGCAGAAACGTAAACCGAAATGGACGAATCCCAAGCTGTGAGCTTGTTGGGGGACGGTGATGTTCTTCTAGAAGCTTTACCAGACTAGTTCATGGTGGTCGTTTCCTACCTGGGAGACAGTTTAAAATGTTCTGGTACATTGTATCTTGAATCATAATGTTTTTTGACCAGTGCAACGTGAATACGGCGATGTAGAAAAGTCTCTAAAGCAAAGTTTTGTGTTTTCAGCTGAATTTTGGGACGAATATTAGAGATTACACAGATCTCGAAAATACCAAAGCATTGCTACTGTGAGTTTAGGGTCTGGAGGGGGTGGACTAATTTTTTGCTCACGAATCCAAAAGATCAAAGTCGTGTGGGGCTGAAACGAGTCGGGCGCACTAGCGCCTAGATCACGTGGTCCCTCGCATCCATAAATACCCGAAGCCCCTTTCCCCCTATTCTACTCCGTATATTGTCTGCCTCGACCAGGACCTCTTCCTGCACTTGTTGTCTCCCTCTCGCGCCGCGCGCTCACGCTGAGACTTCGTTTGCATGTGTTGGACACTCAACCATATATTCATAGCTGTTAAATGCGTCGCAAAATGCCGGGGGGTCGTCGACAAATTTGCGAACAAACCAGTTTCTACGCTTGTCTAGTCCGAGCTTCTGCAACCAGACTGGGAGTCCAGAGTTACGCCTCGTCGATTGCAATCGATAGTAATCAGATAATCGACTTCATTGCTCCACAGACTAACCCGGTCTCGTTAACGCTGGACCATCAATCCGAGTGTATCAGTGCAATTTATAGCCCCAGGCTCTCACTCCCACACTTCTTTGCTTCACAGGAGGGGGAATAGTTTGTTTGAATACTCCTGTACCTACACAAATCACGCCTGGAGATGTCTAGAGTAGCAATTGTGACTGGCGCCGCTCAAGGTCAGCTTGAAAATCACACATCCAACCGGCATGTTAAATAGCTATTCAGGCATTGGATATGCCATCGCGCTTCGTGAGTTGGTTAAGACGTACCCCGCTTCGATTCGCATCGCTCAAGCTCTGGATGTAGGTCTAGCCCAAGACGGTGTTGCCATTGGTGTTAACGACGTCCACCAAAAGCTCGAAGCAATCAACGAGCTCGTGGCGAAGATCAAATCTGCTGGAGGGAAAGCAGTAGCCGTACCCGCAGATGTGTCGAAGGAAATTGAGGTCACTGAAATGGTTGAGACCGTCGTTGGTGCTTTCGGTGGCTTGGATATTGTGTGTTTAACCTCATAGATTCTGCTATAATATCACTGGCTTATCTACTCTACTCTTTACTTAGATGGTGCCAATGCAGGCGTCAAGGCACCTGGCGAGTCGTTGTTACAAAGTAAGCGGGAATTTGTTATCCTTGGTCGGTTACAGTTGACACCGATGCCCTTCTCTCCGAGCAGTGAAGGAAGAGACCTTTGACGCCGTAATGGCCGTCAACTGCAAGGGAACGCTCTACTGCTACCGTGCAGCTGCCAAACAAATGATCAAGCAAGGTTCCGAATGGGGCGGGCGTATTGTTGGTGCCAACAGCGCGTTTGGGCTTCGTGGTATGTCCGGCACCAGTGACATATTCACGTAGAAGCATCTCATGAATCTGGTATGTATAGGTCAAGCTCAGTGGGCGCCTTACTCTACCTCTAAGTTTGCGGCACGTGCAATCACGCAGACTGCTGCCTTGGAGTGGGCACAGTATGAAATCACGGTGAACTCCTACGCCCCTGGGCCAATCAACACACCATTGGGCGAGTTTGTTTTCCATTCTAGTTTTGGCTATCTCATGAATTTTTTTCTATATAGGGGTTTCGGTTACCCAAGACTTTCTGAATACGGTTCGTGTATATCTCGGATGGAGCATACCATGTGAACCAAATTTAAGGGCCACATTCCCAGGTACTCCAACAAGTTCCTCTTAAACGCATGGGAGAACCTGAGGAGGTCGCGGCACTGGTCAGTTTTCTCGTGTCTCCAGGAGCATCTTATATTACCGGTTAGCCTGATCTTGACAAGACACGTGGAGATGTGGTGCTGATTACTCCAGGTCAAACTCTATCCGTTGATGGTGGTCAAATTATGTCATGATGGAGCATGTTGAATTAGTTTTGGTTCCAAGTCTCCGCATACATTGAGGTTTACTGGCGTGTAGTTTTGAAATGAAAAGTACTGGTTTAGTCATGCACCACACATAGGCACAAACGATGAACCCAAAGCTCTACAGTCACCGGGTTTTAAACGGACAGGCTCACGAGCACACGGCACCCACCGAGACTTAGGTAGACAGTGCACCCGTACTCTCAAATACATCCTCATTCCTTTTGTTGTCAGCGATTTTTCAACCCGTGATTGGCCAAGACACACTAGCTATGGCGTGCAATCTGACCCGCGTTTTAAGACATCAGCCACCCTCAAGCTAGCATAAGTTCAAAGACCTACTGTAGACAGAGGAAGTGAATTTGGGCACGGCGAAACAGAAGCTGCTTGGACTGCTTGAAAGACTAGAGAAATTGTTCAAACTCAGCTACTCTCCGCAGAGTCCGGTAGATTTCGTGGCAATTTTACTATGGTTATACTACGCGAGCAGAGGAGGGGTTCAACCGAACGGGGGTGAAGCAATGAAGAGACGAGGGGGAGGGGGGGGGAGTTCAATCATGATTGACGCATACCAGTACGGGTTGCAGAAAGGACCCCGTTCGAATACCGTCCACGCATGTGTTCCTCGGTCAGCTGCACGTCCCCACGGCTAGGACTAACAGAAACGTGTTTCTCTCGCCAAGCCAGCCAAGACAGTATGCCGGAACGAATTGGTGGCCAATATACCTAAGATGTTCGTCGATAGGATAGCCGCTGCTGCCGCATGGATCCCCTAAATTCTCAGAACCTTCAATCGCCCAAAGTGGTGAGCTGGCTGACGCCAACCCCTACGAACGTGATTCACATAGCCGTCAGCCGCAAGGCACGGTCACGACCTTTCAAAGCTTTGGGGTGCTCCTATAGGCGCAAGAGGCAGCCGCCGGATTGATGGCCGGAGGGTGACTTTCAGGCGAGTGTGCGGCATAGGCTTGTGGAACTATACGCACAGCGTCTTAGGATTATTGTTGACTATTTGGTGACTCTGGTCAGTCACCTGGGGGCCTGCAGAGGGTATAAAACGACGCTGCCGGTACGCCATTTCCTCACCGCCCCTACTCATAAATCGCATACATCTTCAATACTCATCATGCGCTTTATCCTGCCCACCATTCTCTGCCTCTTCTCGGTTAGCTTGGCTACACCAGCCCCGGTTGCAGTTGAGCCGGGTGTCGCTGTGCGCGCGCCGTCAGTCGAAGGCTCGCTCAAACCGGGTCTGACGATCAACGGAAGCTCTGCAAAGCTCGCGGCCTGCACGGACTGCGGGGCGGTAGACCCAGGCCAGTGCTGCCCGACTGGAGGTCCGTGCTGCGGGTACAACCGTTGCTGCCCCGCCGGGTAAGTAGACAATGTGGGATCGCTTGTTATCTCTGCTGATTGTTCTGCTTGGTAGATATTATTGCTACCTTAACTCGATGTTTGTGATTCGTTGCTGTCGCAACGGCTACACCTGCTCGTAGAGCAACATATCTGGTGCGTCGAGCTCTGCCTTTTGTGCGGCCCCTTTCTCTAACTATATGATGCCCAGAAGTAGGGACCTAGCGAGTTGAGCATATGCGCCTGCTTACAATTTGCTACCGATTCCCCAGAGCACAACGGGTTTTATTTGAGTTTGTTCCCTTTCTGATGTCTGGTTATACAAAAAAAAAAAAGCAAGAAAAAAAAAGTTGAGGTTGTGAAATACTTGTATCTGTTGGTGTAGCTACAAGTGGAATTGTCTTGATCTGTGAATGACCGTGTTCAACCTGTTGAAAAAATATATTGTGTTGAACTGTCCCGTGTCGGCTTTAGCCAACGAGCGATAAAATGGTTCTTGCTTCGAAGTTATAATATAACTGTCGTTGAAAACCCACGGCGACAGAGCTAGGGCACCAAGCTGGGGCAGACGCTGGTGCTTGACGTGCAGGTCGCCTCACCCGGCCCACCGTCGTGACACCTGTCTCTCGCCGCAACGACACTCTTGGCCCTGTCCTTACCGACGTACTTTTGTTTGCACCCCATACTCAGCCCCTCCTAAGATATGTTCAGTCACCTTCCATCCATCCGACCTCTGAGCCGTATTTGTGTCTTGGAGAACCAGCGCGGAACGCTTGCCGTATCAAATGTATATTACACCACACGTAGTGGCCCTACGTGCTTTACACACGCGCGTACCCTTAGCTCCCACTCATGACAACGCCAACACCGAACGATAGCATAGGACGGGCAGCAGCACGTTGTACACTAGCCATTCCCATGGGGCCTCAGCAGTCACTGAGTCTTGGCGTGGACGAGCAAAACGGACCCGAGCCCCATCGCAAGGCCCGAGTTATCTGGGGATCCGCTACCTCCCACGCTGAAAGGAGCCTTTCCGAGTCTATATGGGGTATGATATGATTCTGAACTTCTGAGTGTCTCGGCACGTAGAAATCATCAGCTGCCAGAATATCATAGTTTGATGACTTCTTCACAACTTGTTGGAACTTTGCGGAGTAAGCTAGACGCCGGGGCCCTGGTCGCGCCGATTTGGGTATCTGCGTCCCCAGGTGACTGTGCTGACTTCGATCAGCTTCTCAGAAGTGTGATGAGACCTGCTGATTGATCATCTGCAATTAGCCGCTGGTGGTCAACCCCGAGTCTTCTGACTACAGTTAGCGATAGCTCCGAAAGTACATAAGGTGACATGTGAAATGAAAGTACTGAGATCCATGACTTGACGTGGCCCTACGATCCCTTCTACTAGCTCAAGAACATCCTGAAATTTCGAGAGCCGCAGGCCCTTGGAGCGGTCTCGACCCAGATGAGCAAGTTCGGAGCGAGTTACTGTATTTCGTAGCGCACGGTAATTCGCTCCAAAAGGCTGGCACAACGGTCTACTCGAGGGTGTCCCCCCGGGGTAGTTGTGGAGAAAGAGGGGGCTCCCGAGGCTCTAAAATCAGTAATGTGGTTCTCATGTTGCTCGCGAACTAGACTATCCCGGTCTGCTGGCGATATACATGATGACAACTAATGATCGTTGATGGAACTGTGGATGACAAAGGTGTATGATCCGCACCTTTTGACAAGCCTGGGGCCCAACGCGGGGTCTTTCAAGGAGTTTGTTGAGGGACCCGAGGTTTTCACGTCGAATGGCTATGAGAAGGGCCAAGAAACAAGCTCCGGTTGGGGCGGATGGCCTAGAACTAAGCACTCGGTGGTCACGTGCTCTGATAACAAGTAATCTGCGGCTACTCACCTAGAGAGCTTAGTCGCCGAGTCCTAGTAGCCTTAGGGGGCCGAACGAGCCACCACACTTGGAAATGCATATACATTAATTAGTAAGAGTTGTTATACATGGTCGATTACCTTAGTCCGATGCGCTAAAATAATTAAAATCGGGTTGTGTCGGATGCGGCGAGAGGGTCGAAGAGACATCGGAAAAACTGGGATTGTTCAGGGCCAGGCTTGGCGCCTACGCGTTTTCCGCCACTCCCGCCACTACCAACTAATCGTACCTCATAATACACGTTCTAAGGCCTCTGGTAATACTGGCGCACGATATATGCGCTCTGACACTGCGTCTTTATCGAGCAACACGTCTGCCCCTCCCGCTCCTCCCGCCCCACCCTCACTGCAAGACTCGATTCGCGCCAAGTGCGAACACGCTCTAAATGTACTAAAATCAATGGGTACTAGCTTTGGGGCCTTTATCGACGCTGT
The DNA here is from genome assembly GCA_019616945.1 of Ceratobasidium sp. 414. Taxonomy (NCBI): domain Eukaryota; kingdom Fungi; phylum Basidiomycota; class Agaricomycetes; order Cantharellales; family Ceratobasidiaceae; genus Ceratobasidium; species Ceratobasidium sp. 414. The sequence continues at coordinate 7,522 of WSTK01000491.1, forward strand.
TTCTTATGGCGACTCTTCGCTTCGGGGCTCGGACTTGGCACGCAAGGCGCGTGAGAGTTTTTACTCGCCAGAGTAGTAATGCAATGAACCTCGTCAACGATTGTGACGTGCTTCTTATGCGCCAGTTTTTTTGACAACAGACAAAGTCGGAGCTTATTTATATCCTTGTAGGATTCGGGAGGCGGTATAATAACTTGATACTCTCTGTTCGTGATGTCCTATATGTGCTTGGGTGAGTGGGAGGAGAATGTATGCGTTTTAATCATACCTTGATCAACCGTGATGTAATCGTCGATGCGTTTACAGCCACGGCTTTTAATCCATATTTTGAGCAGTCGACCGCCATCTGATTTTCGATGACGGCGGCAAGGAATTTGCCGCTTCCAGTCCCCGCCACGCAGACCACATCCTGGTTCATGCAGACAGCCAGCGCAAAGTCGACCTGAAACACTTGAGGAATGACTTTAGTTCGCGCAAGACACTCGATTATAAAATGGTTTCGAAGGGTAAGAGGGCGCGGCAAGTGGGGAATCGTGGCGGCATCAATAGCGGGCTCTATAGAGCGTTTCCCGGGCCAGATTTTTTACCAGAGCCCAGAGGGATTCTAGAGACTAATTGTATCAGGTTTTAGACCTCCAGACGAAGAAATGAGCGATTGACGCGGGTGACGACGACGAGGGAGTGCATGAGGTGAGTATTTCAAATTCGCCTCACCTAGGCATTCGCGAGCACTCGTCCCAGCAAAAGCTCATCGATTTTTGTACTTATTTCGATGCGAACTACGTAGGTTAGGAGAAGTGTACCAAGCTCTCGGAGAGGCGGCCGCCGTTACTTGTAACATAGGCTAGCCTCACGTGAGCTTGGTTCCAACTCGGGCGGTTATATGACTAATCCGGGCAAAATGTGGCGCCGGATGTTTGGCCATGCTTACGCCTGGGCTCTAGATCCTGTGCTTAACCGCAATAGCGCTGGTGCCTGAGCGGTCGCAATTGACTTCCCGTGCCGGCAATGCAGCACCGACGAGCGCGTCTATCCTTACTCACCCGCCGGAGCAGCCATGTCCGAGCCGGATAACCGTAATGTAGGTCGTGGGGCAAGATATGTAAATCAGCTTGGGACGGGCCAGACTCGAATTCCCCTCCCCGCGAGAGGACACCCCTAGCTTTTGCTCTACACTTTGCCTTTGAAGATTCGAGTTTACCGGTAAGCACACGATACCCCCAATCAATCGGGGGATCTGATTCCACAATTGATGTGTAGCTTGATTAATTACTGGTGCTATGCCTCCATACGACCGAGTCGACGCGGTGGTGAGGCTAGGCACTACTAACCCCTTTAACACAGTAGGCCGCGGCATGTCCCAAGGCGAATACAGCTACACAAATGAGCTGCCCGAGTCCGAGCGCCAACCCGAACACAGCGATCGTGAGGCCCACGGGTCGGGAGTCACCGTCTTGCCCGACTTCAACCCGTACTTGAAGGAACGTGATACTAGTCGGCGTCAACGTCGTCGCGATGGTCGTGAGGACCCACCGCCTAGTCGCAGGCGCAGTTCTCCGGCTTCTTCGCCTACTCCGATGCGTCGTCGTACCCGCGACACCGACCGATCTTCCACTCCTGCCCGCCGCCAGACTTACGGCGAGCCAGCTCAGTCTACGTACGCCGAGCATCCCGTTTCCGATGAAGAACATCAAATCCCTCCAGCACCTCGCCCGGTCGCCCGTTCATCCCGCGCCGCCAAGCAGGCTTCCCTGGGTCGAGTAAACCCTGCGAGTCGTCAACCTTTACCGGATCAATATTATCCTGAGCATTCCGATGAGGAGGCCTACCCGGTTCCGAGTGCATCCAAAGCAAAGAGTAGATATGTAAGTGCTCTGGTCTGTGACTAGTGGGTTTGGCTCATCGTTTGGTAGGACCTTGCTCCGACTAGCGGTGTTGAGGGATACAATGACGCTCGGCCAAGGATCCCAAGTAGTAAGAAGGGCAAACGGGTTACTGTTGCAGAACCTCCAGAACAAGAACGGTGAGTCGTCATACCAATTCAAAAGTAGGTGTGGGTATCCGATATGATATCTCGCCAGGCTATTCGACGAAGGTTTGACTCGGGATCAAGATGTCCATACGGAGAATGAACAAGTTCAACCTGCGAGCGTGACTGTTGATGCCAGTGTCGAGCCTGCTGCTTTTACGCCTAGTGCTCTCGCAGCTATTTCCACGAACGAGGAAAAGGTCAGTCCCGCGAGCTGTAATAAATATCATCGTTCTCATTTTTTCGCACCAATAGACTGGGGATGTGGAACCTCCAGCGGAGAGATCAACTGGATACATGTCCGAGCCTGGTCAACCCTCTCAGCTCTCTCAACGCCCCTGGCCGCCTTGGTACTGGCCTCCATACGCCCCACAGCCGTTGCCCCCCAATCAAACCGCTCATAATCTATGTCCGACTTGCGCGGAAAAGGACATCCCGAAAATATGCGAGGGCTGCCACAAGACATTCATTCCGGATAAACCTGAGCCTGTCAATTCCGGAACGTCGAATGACCAAACCACGAAACCCGTGAGTATTTTATCTCGCGTTTGGAAAAGCGGGCGGCTGATATTTTGGTTTGTAGATGGGCGAATCGGATGTCCGCGAGATGGTCAGGAACGAGTTGGACCGACTTTTGAAAGAGAAGCAGTTGTTGGACGGATTGGCGGGCCAGATTGCAGATTCGATACGACCTGAACTGTCTGCGATGGTGTCGAATTTCGCGCAGGAGCTTGCCGCGGCTATTCCGGTCCTTGTGCCCGCTCAACCCCCTGTATCTGTTCTATCGGTTCCGACGCTGGCTCTCGGTCCCTCTCCGGCTGCCCCTTTTGCTGCGTCGGCGTCGGCTCCTTCGACGTTTCGGTCTGCTTCCATCCCTATAACGCCTATTTCACCCGTCCCTATTCATACGCCGACTCCTGTTCTGGATACTCCGGCCCCGCAACCTGGCTCTAGTTCCCTGCCAGCTCGTGAGCCGGAGCCGGTTCCTGCTGTCGCGACCAGTCCCGATCCCAACCCTGTTCTCGATCCAGTTCCCGCAGCGTCTGTCGAACCCGTCCAACAAACACTGGATCGAATTCCTGAACCGACGCTGCCTGTGCACGACCCTCCACGTCCTGCCGTTGTGCCTGATTCAACTCCTGCTGGTCCGCCCGCGTCTGCGGTTGGTGTGGTTCCAGATTTTGATCGAGCCTCTGAGCTTGCTCCGACTCCAGAGGCGTTAGTTGGTCAGACCGAGGGGGGCACAAACAAGAACGAGACTCTGAACGCGGGCGTGGTGGTACACGAACCCGTCGTGCCGGTTGGAGGACCTTCGCTAGGTGTCCAGGAGGCAAACGAGCCCGCAGAAGGTGGCGGGAGGCCAGAGGAGCTGAAGGTTGCGAGCGAGGGAGTGACTGGTGTGGTGGAGGGTGCCGAGGCTATCACCCAATTTGAGGAGAAGGATGAAGGTCGGATTATGGGAGATCCTGGTACGTTGTTACACTCGGGAGGTTGATTTATGTACTAATTCGAGTCCAGCTTCTGTGCCCTCGTCCACGCCCGATGTAACCTCTACTTTTGTTCCTGAGCCAGCTCCTGGGCTTGCTCCTAGTACGACGCCTGTTTCTGATCCAGCATTCGAGCCGGTTCCCGTTACCACCCCCACGCCAGCTCCCTCTTCTCCAATTACGCCAGTGCCGGCTTCTCTCGGTCTCGCTCCAGCTGCTGGCCAAGCCTCTGCTCCGGTGATGGCCGAGGGACAACCTGCCGATCTCGCTTCTGCACTACCAGTAGGCTCGGCTCCGATTTCTACGTCCGACCCATCTTCTGTTCCCCTCGCCGTGCCAGAACCCGATGTAGTCGCCGCTCCATTTGTCGTTCCCGCGTCATCCCAAGACCTACCTGTGGCTCCCGCACACGAGGAGAAGGCTGATTCCACTCTTGCTGCTGGTCAATATTCGGAGAGTGCGCCTGATGCAGCTCCAGTTCCCGGTCTGGGTGCGCCTGCTACGCTTACGCCGGTTCCAGTTTCGGTTCAATCGCATGGCGGTCCTGAACCGGCTCCTGCACCAGTCGCCGTTCCCCCATCTACTCCTGCACCACCTCCCGAAAATGAGTCTGGAGCCGGATCTGCTCCTACTCTAGTTGCGGTCCCTGGTTCAGCTGTTGGCGATGAGTCCCTGGCTCAAATGGCGAAGGTCGAAGAGCAGGTTCCGGTGACCACTCAAGCCGATGAGGGCGCGAGCGAAGAACGACCGGACATACCCGAGGTTGAGGTAGCCGGAGAGATGAAGAAGCCTGTCGTACAATTTATGGAGACTACTCCGGATGATCAAAAGGAGAACGAGAATATGAGCACGGCGGCAATGAGCGAGGTGGTACCAAATGAGAAGGAACAGACAAATGTTGCGCCGGCCCCGACGAATGTAGATGTGAAGGTTGATTTGGAACCTGCAGAGGAGCAAATAAGCACGTCTGGTGTTGTCGCGCCTATGCTCGAGGATGAACTCAAGGGGAATGGAATTCCACAAGTTGCTGGTGCGTTTTCTTACCTTTGCGCCATCGGCATGAGTACTTATTGAATTTTAGCTCCTGTCCCTTTGGCCGAGCCGGAGCTTGCGCCTGGCCCGGCCCCTGCTGCTCTGTCTGATCCGGATCCTACTCGCGACCCCCTCCTTACGCCGTTACCCGCCTCTCCAGAGCTTGCTCCCATCACGGACCAGATATTCACATCGGCACCTGAAGCGGTTCTACCTCTCGAGCCTGCTCCTATTCAATTGACGAGTCCGCCTGAGCCTCCCACTCTTGACCCCTTGGCTCCTGTCTCCGTGCCGGCGCCCACTCCAACAAGCGAGCCAAGTCCTGGTTCGCCTTCTGCTCCTGCTCCTGCGCCCGCGCCGGCATCAGTTTCAGTTATAGTGGCAGACCCGACCCCATCTCAGACTCCAGTTCCCACTTTTGAGGTTGCTCCAGTGTCTCTTCCTGGCCCGGCTTCCGAGCCTGCACCAGCTTCCACTCCTGTTCCTGCAGTCGCTCCTACGCCAAGCACCACCACGCCGCCGATTTTCACGCCAGCTACTGATCTCGTTCCGGCGAAAGCCCCGGTTTCCCCAGATCCGGCTCCTGCATCCACTACAGCCCCAGTCCCTGTGCCAGCGTCGGGTTCAGATGCCGCTCATGCTGTTGACTCGGTTCATCCTCCCACTTCTGCCCCCGCGTCGGCCCCCTCTGGTGTGCTGGCTCCCGTCCATGAGGCGCCAGCCCCTGCACCTGAACCGGAAACATTTTCTGTGGTAGTGCCTTCCAATCCTACTTCTGGTGTAGCTCCCGCCTCTGGTCAAAGTCCTGGTTCCAATCCCGCTATCGACCCGGTTTCTCAATCGACGCAGTCTTCAACCTCCGAAGTGGCTCTTGTCCCACAGCCCCCGCATGCCCCTAGTTCGGTCCCAACTGTTGCCTCGGAGCCCGAGTTGGTCTCTGATTCGGTCGCCGTTATGGGTGTACTGGCCCCAGCCCAAGCCGCTATCTCTGGCTCTGATTCAACTCCCACCCCACCTCCCACTCGTGCGTCTACCCTCGTGCCAGATCTGGAGCCTAAGCCCGAGCCTGGGACAATTTCAGTTTTTGAGCCGACCTCCGTCCCAGCCGTAGATTCGGCGTTAGTGCAGAATCCAATTCCTGTCCCCACGCCGGCGTCCGAGCCAGATTTCCAGCCCGCTCCTGATTCAGCCCCGGGTCAACCACCCACTCCCGATCCGACTCTTGTCCCCCATCCAGCCGCTCTCCCGATTGACGCCGGTTCGCCTGTGCCCGTGCCAGCTCTTGAACCAGAGCCCAAATCCGAGCCTCAGGTAGCCGCACCCTCTGAACCAGCCCTCGACTTGACTCCAGCTCACAATGGGCAGATCGAAGCAGCCAACTCGCGTGAGGGAAATGTAGCCGAAGAGCCTTTGAATGTTGGGAAAGTCGATGCAGGTGTCGTCACGGGTGCCGATGTCGTGCAAGTTGGAGAGGTTGCGTCGGGGAATGGAAGCGGGAACATGGCTGAGAACGCGAACGAGGCCGAAACGCTGAACACCGAGGAGATGGGTGAGGCGCAGAACGCGGGCGGTGCGCCGGTATTGGCGAGCCCGGGTGTGAATGACGATGGTAAAGCCGCGATAGAGGGTCCCGAGGTGAAGACGAACGTGTTTGGAGCCCCTATGCCTTTGCCTGGCGCTGCGTCCGAGAAGAAAGATGAAGAGCAAAACCCCGGTGCGTCCGTTTTACTTGTTTCGGGTCTACTTGAACGCTGAATCGGCTTCAGCCCTGGTTCCCTTGCCTGTGTCTGACCTAGATTCTGAGCCGGTGCTCTGTCCAGTTCCCAACTCCGAACCGGTACCTGTTCTCCCTCCCGTGTCCGGGCAGGCTCCTGTTCCTAATCCTACCATCGTCGCTCCATGTTCCCCACCGACGCCTCCGCCACCCCCCGCTCTTAGGCCTGTTTCTCCCGAGCTAGCGTCCACTCTGGGGAATGGCGGTCTGGTCCCTGATCCACCTGTCGTGCTGACTTCTGACCCCATGCAAGCCCCTGACCCGGCACCAGCGTCGACCCAGGACCCAGCTGCGGCTCCTTCAGCGCCAGCCCAGAATTTAGGTGCCTCTCCCCCTGCGCCGACGCGAGCTCCAGTTGAATCCCATACCATAGGTTCGGATCCAAGTTCTGTCCCAGCTCCTGCTCCTCTGCCCGCTCTCGAATCCAAACCTGAACTTGGGGCTGTTTTAGCTTTCGATCCAGCTTCTATGCCGACCCAAATAACGCAGGTTGTAGTGCAGACGCCGAACAACGGAGACGCAGGCGGGGAGGAGCCCGTGAAAACAGAGGCCAAGCCCGCTCACGAGGGTGTGGTCGTAGTGAATGCGAAGTTGGATGAATCCGTCGCGCGAGTTGAGGAGGCCGGGCTGGCGATTTGGCCAGAGGATGAGGATGAAATTGAAATTGGCGGAGAAGCGACACACGCGGGTACCACGGACTCGACTGTACCAGAAGGAGCGAGAATTGTGCCTTTGTCGAGTGCGAAAGTGAATGATCATTTGGACGCTGCAACGGAAAGTGTCGAGGAACCAGCGGGTGTGTCTGATGCTGTTGCGCCCACGTCGTCCGCCGAGACCGAGAAAAAGGATGAGCACGCCCAGCAGGATCTTGGTACGTCAATTTATATTTCCGTAGCTGGTGCCCGGACTAAGTCAACTTAAGTCCTTGCCCCTCCACCGGCGCCCACGTCCACGTCCAACCCCGCTCCTGCTCCTGCGTCGACCACTGCTCTTGAATCTGTTCCGAGCTCAGCCCCTTCATCCCCACATTTGCCTATACTAGCACATTCTCCAGAACTTGACCTTATCCCGGATCGACCCTTAGGCCCGCCGCCCATAAAATTCTTGGATCTGTTTGGGCATATTCCAACTCTAGGTTCTGCATCACTTCCAGCCCCCGCGCCGGCGCCTGCTCCAGCGCATGACCTCGATTCTGGTTCTACCACCGCGCTCACATCTACTTATGTTCCAGCTCTGCCCCCACTCTTCGCTCCTGCGCCAGTTACGGTTTCGTCTCCGGGTCCAGTTGACGTGTCTAGGCCTGGGCCAGCCGCTGCCGTTCCTCCCACTACAGGCCTCCCGCTTACCCCAGCTCCCGCACCAGCGTCTAATATTGGTTTAGTCCCGCCCGTTCCAGATCCTACTAGCGCACTTGCACCAGTTCTCCCTTCGCCATCTGATGTGTCCGCGCCCGCGCCGAATTTCAGTTCGCCACCCGCCCCCGATTCGACTTTGGGTCCAGCCCCGTCTTCGGTGACTGCGCAAGCATCAATCTCAGCCCCAGGATCTGAGCCGGCAACCAGTCCTCGTGCTCCCGATCCTAGTATGAGCGCAGTTGCACCCCATACTGCTCCAGTTGCGGCTCCGGTTCAAGTAATTCCCACTTGGCCGTCTATGACCACACCCGATCCAACTCCTGCTGCCGTCGCTGGACCGGTTCCGGCTCCAGTTGCTGCTCTTGATTCGGGCGTTCCAGTTCCAACTCAATCGCCGGAGCCTGCTCCTAGTTCGACTCAAGCTCCAGCTCCCGCGCCTGTCGTTGAAGCTAAGCCAACTCCCAGTGCAGCTCTGGTTCCCGATCCAATCCCTGAGCCAACTTCAGATCCGGCTCCAATTCACAAGGTCCAGGAGGTGCCGACGAACCTAAACAACAAGCACGCGAACGAAGGATTGGCCAGCCCGGGCAAGGTCGAAGTGGACGCCGGAACGGATGCGGTTGTCGCGCGCGTCGAGGAGAGTCCATCGGTGAATACAGCAAATGATGGGGATCGAAATGGAAACAAGGCGGAGGTGACAGAAGAGGATAGGACAGGACTGGGCGATGAAGACAAAACGAACGACAAGCCGAGTGTACCGAGTGTGGGCCCTGCGAACGGTTCAGCCACTGCGGCGGAGGATACCAAGGAGCGGGCAGACGAGGCTGCTGCTGTTATGCTCGCGCCCAAGATCAAGACCAAGGAGAAGGATGAAGCAGTGGTTGTGCAAAATGCTGGTGCGTTTCTTTCATGTGTGCCGATTCAATATGGGAACTAAATTAATTTCTAGTTTTAACGCCTGATCTAGCTCCCGTCCCCGTACCTGGACCGGCCACAACTCCAGCTCCCACTGCCGCGCCTACTCTTCCTCAGGCGCCTGCTCCGGCTGCTGCTCCCCATTCTGGACCGATCCCAGCTCCCCCAGCCCCGCTTGCCCCATTGCCACCCCCTGTTCCGGCGTTTGGCCCTGTTCTCGCTCAGACCACTCCAACACCACGTCTAATCCCACTTCCTGATTCGGCTCCCGGCTCACCGCTGGTTCTAACTCGGCCCGGTCCAACCCGATTCGCCGTTCCTGGCACATCCACGGCGCCGGTAGTTTCGGCCGCTGCTCCGGTTTCGGTGACAGCGCTTGGTTCGATTCCGGGCATTGATTTGGGTGGCTCTTCTGCACACGGACCAGCTCAACTGCCCGTACCTGCTCCTAGTTCAACACCCGCACCGCCTTCCGAACCTGGGATTCGAGCTGAACCGGCTCCCAATGCGGTGCCAGCCGAGCCCAAGAAAGAACATACCGTCGAGCATCCTCCAGTGGGGAGCCAGGTTGAGGCGGGTACGGAAACGAGCGAAGCGGCCGCGCCTGTTGATGGGGTTGCGTCGGTGGATCCAGCGCAGAGCGAGAGTAAGACTGAGAATGAGCCGGAGGCGGTGAAGGAGCAGACGACGCCGAGCAGGGAGGAAAAAATCAGTGAGCAGTCGATTTCGCCGAGCGCGGGCCCGGAGGGTGGTATAGCCGCTGCGATAGACGATCTCAAAGAGCGGCCAAATACGTCTGGCGACACTGCGCCTACAGTCGGTGCCGGAGTTGAACGAAAAGATGAAACGTTGGTCTGGCTGAATCCTGGTTTGTTCTTTGTTACGTTTGCTTAGTTGATATGGGTACTAAGTGAAGTGTAGATCTAGTTCCCATGGTCGCGCCTGCCCCTGCAGCCCCCACCTTGGAGCCTGGATCGGCAACTATTCTTGGCCCTGTGTCCACATTGACCCCTGATCTCGATTCTACCTCTACACATGTTCCCCGTCCCCCGTCGGTACCTACGCCAGCTGCCGCTTCACAAATCGTCCCTGTTCCCGACCAAGCATCTGGCCCAGCGCCGGACATAGTTCCGCTCTCCACATCACCAGTAGATGGCGCTCCCACTCTCGTAGCTGCTCCAGCTCCCGCGTCAGTAGCCAGTGCAGCTCAAGCTTCCAATCCTGCCCCCACTTCAATCCACGAGCCTGGTTCCGGTTCCGCACCTGCTAGCGATTTAGCCTCTGGGACGGCGCCTAATCCGGCTCAATCGCCTGCTCCTGGTCCAGGCCCAGTTTCTGATCCAACTTCTGTCCCGCCACCTACCCCTGCTCTAGCTCGAGATTCTAAGCCCGCACCCGAGTCCGTGCCCGCGCCCGCGCCCGCTCCAGCTCCAGCAACCGTTCCAGTTCCCCAAGCAATCCCAGTTCCCGCCCCTGTCCCCGTGGCCGAACCGACTCCGAGCCCGACTCCTGCTTCTGACCCGGCTCGCCCTCCTGCACCCACGCTCGCGCCAGCACCTGCACAAGCTTCAACTCTTGCTCCGGTTCCTATCCCCCCAGTTGCGCCTTCCCCGGTCCCCGCGCCTGCGTCAGCCCCAGGTCCCATTCCGGCTCCTTCGACAGAGCCTGCTTCTGCTCCCGATCGAGCCTCTGTGCCGGCGCCACATTCCACTTCGCTTCCTGGCCCAGCTACCATCGCATCACCTTCGGGTCCAATTTCAACTCCTACGACTGGCTCAGCCGCACAGACAACGTCCAACGTGCCACTTGCGCCAGCCTCCGGACTCGGACGTGACCCTCCAGGGGCATTCGTGGACACACCGCGCGCTGATGCGAATCCGGTGGACCACATCTCACGCCCGGGTTCGCCAATTGCTAGACCTAGCACCGCAACGAGTAGCACTGGATCTGTGAGCAGTAGCAGCTCTGGCAGTAGCAAGTCTGACGAGGGAAACGGGAAGGTCGAGACACAGAATGCGAGCTCGCCTTCAACGCCTCAGTTAAACACGACAGTAGATGTAGATATGAACGGTATGATCTACACTCTTGTCTCTCATCCAGCCTAACGATCTCTTATCGATAGAAATGAACATCCCAGAAGTCCCAAATGTGAGCACGAACGCCACGGAAAGCGGAGTCCAGGACAACAGTACCAAGACGAGCATCCGAAACGAGACGGGCACGAATCTTAGCACCCCTAGCGCAGTCAACCCGAACCCGTTTGGTGAACCCGGTACAAGTACGCATCTTTCAGACGTCCTGAACCCGAGCCCCGCGAATCCGAGCGCACCTGGCGAGACAAATGCGAACGAGCCGACCAAGACAGGAATGAATACTAAGGTGGACGAGACGGTCGGCAAGAACGATATTAGCGCGGCAAGTGTCGACTCGATCCCTGGTGGTGCTGATTCACCTCCCGTGCCGGAACCCGAGGTAACGTCGGTTCCAATTCCCGGTCCAACGCCCGACGCCGCCGCCAAGCCCGGTATAGAATCGTCTCATGCCCCCGCGCCAGCGCCCGGTTCAACTCAAACTGTTCTTCTCCCAACTCCAGAAGCTGTACCAACTCGGCCTGCTCTTCCGGCTACGACTCCCGCGTCAGATCCCACTCCTGGGCTAGAGACTACTCCGCTTCTCCCTCCGAAGCTCGAATCCAACCCTGCACCAGCGCAGGCCCCAGCTCACGCTCACGCTCCCGCGCCGATTCCAGTACCCGCTTCAGATCCAGCTCCCGCGCCGGCACCTGCGTTAGCCCCAGTACACCCTTCCGCCTCCAGGCGTGCACGAGTTCTTGGACTAGCCCTCAAATTTGCTTTTGTCCCAGTAGGAACTGCTGTACCTGCTCCTGCTCCTGTTCCAGCTCCTCCGGTTCCGGCTGCTGCGCCTGCGCCTGCTCCTGCGCCAGTACTCGCTCCCACGTCTGGATCGACTCCTGCTCCTGAACCTGGGCCAGCTCCCAGCTTGGCCTCTGCCCCAGGCCGCGCTCATGCGGTGCCCGCCCCTATTCTAGCGCCACCAGTGGCCCCGGTCGTAGCCACATCCACCGGACCGAGCCCTACTCCTGATTCGACTCCAACTATAGCTCCAGCTCCGACAGCCACATCTGGACCGACATTAGCTTCTGAACCTAAGCCCGAGCCCGAGCCTATCCCTACTTCGCATATTCCCGATCCGAGTCCCAGTTTGGACGTCAATCCTGCCCTTGATCCAGTTCTCGCGCCAGCCTCCGATCCAACGAGTGTGCCGGCCGGAATCCAATCGCCTGCTCCTGAGCCAGCTCTAGTGCCCGAGTCAACTCAAGCCCCAATTCCTGGCCGTCTTCCTGCGCCTACTGTCGTCACTCAGCCCAAACCCGAATCTGGGCCGGCTCCTATTCCGGCCCCTGACGTAGCCCGAGTTCCAGCAACCTATCCAGCTTCCAGACCAGCCCCAAATCCACCACATGCTCCAGTCCAACTGGCACAGGTGGCGTCGGTCGATCCAGGCAAGGTGTACATCAGCAAAGACGATTTACCGGATACGAGCGAAGATAAGGCGAATGCAAAGCCGGACGGGCTCGCCGAGCAGGTCACAGAGAGTGCGGTAGCAGGTCCGGGGGGCAGCGTGGGGAAATACGTTGAGGAAGCGAAGGGGGAGGATAAGATGGAGTCTAGCGGAAAGGCAAATATGAGTGTCGCGTCGGATTCAACGAGGGCCGGTGCGATCAAAGACCCAGGCAACACGGCGCAAGGTTATAAGGAGCGGGTGGAAATTTCCGGTGCAGCTACACCCCCAGGTACCAAGACCGAGGGGAAAGATAAGAGGCGAGGTTGGCGAGGTTTTGGTACGCCCTAGTCTTGTTTGCGCGATTGATTCTAGTACTAAGTTACATTCAGCTCCCGCCCTCTTATCCACGCTCGCACATCCAGGTGCTGCTTCCGTCTCTGAGACAACTCCTGGCTCAGTTCTCGTTCTCGATTCGTCCCCCGTCCTGGACCCCTCTGTTGCCCGAATTTCAACTTCCAAGACCATCCCTATATCAGCTTCCGATACGACTCCAGATCCAGATCCAGCACGAGTCCCAGATCCAATCTCCGCTCCAGCCAAGGAGTCTGGCCCCATCGCCGATTATTTAGCCTCCATGGTGGCACCAAAAGTGGCTCCGACTCCTGGACCGATTGCTTCCGCCCCCATGTATATGCCAGCTCCCAAGCCTGTCATCGATTCAACTGCAGCTCCGGCTCCAGCCCAACCGATATGGACTGCAACGCAGAAGACGGTAATAGAGCAAAACAACGAGAACTCGAACCCGAAATCTTCGAATGCTGGTGGAGTTCCATTGGAAGCTCGCGGGGAGAACCAGAACCATGGCGAGAATGGGAACAAGAATGAAATAGGATCGAAAGCGGGTCAGACCGAGCCGAGTGCGAAGGGAGCCACAAAAGTTGCGGGAGTAACGGATGAGGCGGACGCCAGCATGGAGGATACGGAGGACAAGTCGAACATATTCGGGGCCGTTGTGCAAGCACTTGCTATGTCCAAGGAGAAAGTCGAAGGACTTGGGCGGGGTCTCGGTACGTTTTTAGGTTTGTTTAGCGCGCTTGGATACTAATTCAACTCCAATTCCCGTCCCGACTAATGTGTATTCCATATTACTTTATGCTCAGCTCTTGGCTCACTATTTGGTTCTTCTCCCATTCCTGCCCCGGCACCCCTTCCTGCTCCCGCTCCAGCACCTGTGCCAGCTTCTGCTCTCAACCCCACTGCTGCCCCCCTTCCCCCCCTAGCTGCCCCAGCCCCAGTTCTTGATCAAGTCTCCAACCCAGCACCAGATGTGGTTTCACTCCCTGCCCCCACTTCTGTCCCCACTCACGAATCCGCCCCCGGTTCCTCTCTTGACCCCGTCGCTGTCGCAGCTCCTGTTTCTACGCATGTGGTGGCTTCGGTTCAATCGCCTGACCCTAGCTCGAACTCGGGCCCCGCCCCAACTCTCGCCCCAGCCCCCGTTCAGGACCCTACACCCGCGTCAGTTCCAGGTGCGGAGCCCGAACCCAAGCCCTATTTTGCGTCAGTTTCTCCTGCGGTCCCACTTTCCAGCCCAACTCCGATTCAACCAACGCAAACTGTCGCGCAAACGATGGTGGACCAGAACGAGGCAGGCAAAGGCAAGGTCGAGTCACGCGTGGAGACGAATGCGGTCATCACACAGGTTGGGGAGGGTGCGCTGGTTGACCGAGGGGATACGAATCAGAAGGCTAATGGGAGTAGGAGCGGGGTGGAGGTGGTAGAGGTAGCTTGGACCCAGTTAGAGCGGGAAGTGGTGAGCGCGATGCCGGCCTCGGGGAGCGCGGAGGTGAGGTACGATGTGGATGTTGTTGCGGAGAACCCTGTTAGTTGGGCGAACACGTCTAGTTCTCTCGCGTTTACGCTTGGTACTGCGTTTGGAAGGACAAATGAAAGGCGGGTCTGGCGGAGTGCGGGTATGTTTTGTTTTGTTTGGCCAGCCTGTTCGCGCGCTGAATTGATTACAGCGCTTACCACTTCGTCGACGCATGACACAACTTTCGCGTCTGAACAAGTCCACGGCCAAGTCCTCGCCCCTGACGCGACGCGTGTTTCCGGCTCTTCATTTACACACGCTCACTCTACGGCAGTCTCTGATCCAGCCTCCAACCCAGCGCGGGAGGCAACCCCAGTTCTCAATCTAGCTCCCACCCCCACCAATGCACCTAGTTCAGCTCCAACTTATGATCTGGTTTCTACGCCAATTGCAGACCTAGAACGAGCCATGGCTCATGTGTCAACTTCGGGCCCTGTGCGAGTGACTATTCGTACTCCAACGCGTGACCTCGGTCCTGATACGTTCATCGCCCCAAGGCCATCTCCCGCTCCAGCCTCACCTTCGACCTTCGAGTCCACGCCGAATCCAGCATATTATCCAATGACGCCTCCCATGTTGGCTTATACTCCTTCACCTGTACCTGTTCGCGCTTCAGTTCGTCATTCAACTGCCGCTCCAGGGCCCAGCCGGGTAGCTGCTGCAACGACGCCTGAATTTACTCCAGCCTCAGCCCATACATTTGCATCAGATCCAGCTGCTTCTCCTGCGCCTACTCCCCGTCCTGTGTCTTTTCCCGTGTCGTCCCCTGCCCGACCTGGCAAGTACCTATACGCGTCTAGGCGGTCCGTTCCTGCAGCTCCTGGTTTCGGATTCGTACCCCAGCTAGTTCAAGACTCAGTGTTCGCATTTACGGCTGACCCCACGCCCAGTCCTGCGTCTACGTCGCCTGTATCCAGGCGTGCCCCAGCCCCAGCCCCTATTCGCGTGTTCTCACCGGTATCAGACCCCCGTGTAGTACCCGTCGCGACGTCTACACCTGTTCGAGGCTACAATTCGTCCCCGGCTTCTGCGTCAGCTTCCACCCCTGCGCGTAGATCTGCTTCAGCATCCGCTTCTGACGATGTGCCAGTGCAATCAGGGTCAGACGCGATGTCGGCCCTCGACAGTGCGATTTGGGCCATTGATAGTGCGATTTTCGCTCTTGATATGATTTCAATTCTGGAGTCGGGTGCAGAGGCCGATGAGAACCCAGTCCCAACCCAGAACATAGCGCCAACTCGGAACACAGCGGCAGCACAAGACCCAGTACCAGCCCAAGACCCAGTACCAGCCCAGGATCCAGTGCCAACCCCTACTCCGGCCCCGGCAATTGATTCAGTTCTCCCTCAGACCCCCATACGAGTACCGCCTCTAGCTTCGGTTCATACTCCAGAGGTTGCGCCAGTCCTAGATTCAAGTTCGGTTTCTGAACTGGCTCTGGCTCTATCCACCGAGCTACCTGTGGCTTCATCTCGTTCTCTCTCTCGATCAGTCTCCGCTAGCCCAAGACGACCTGGTAAGTACTATTACATGCTGTGATTTCCAACCACCTAAGATCCCTCTGGCAGCATCGTTGCGGACTCCGAGTCGTTCGTCGTTACGGGTCACGAGCGGCCAGCTTCGGCATCAGTATTCAGGCCGTGTTGTGAAGGATGTAGATTTCTGGCAATGATCCTCTTATATGCGTTTCGAATGAAGACTATATTGTTTACTATGTGAATCCCTCTATGCATCCATGCTTTTTTGTACTTTAGCGTCTTATACCAATGATCTCGCATGATTTGACAAGCTGCTTGAAGAATCCTGAAGGGTGCTGGGCGTGGTAACAATAACCTGTCTATACCACGCACAAATTGTTGCGACAGGCAGTCGAAAGGACGGGATGCCCTTCAAATAGTTCATAAAGTGCGTTAAGTCCAATTAGTCAAACATGCACAACGGTGCATGCCAGTCGGCGCGGCTTGTGACTTCTTGATGACGGCCCTACCATCACGGCTCATTCAAACCGCCAATATGGGACTCAGCGGGGTCAAAAAAGACCCCCGTCCCAAGCCGCCAAGTGCCTGTTCTCCCGTTCAAAAGCTTATTCACGACACCGTAGGTTGGAAAGGGGGCTGCAAGCACCAGCCACTCAGCCACCACGAGGCAGCTAGACCCTGACTGTTTGTTATTATGTGGCGGTGGCAACCCCACCCGACGCCTACAACTGGTTCCACTTTAGGCTCGCAACCAGCCGCTTCACATAGCCCGGTCCTCGCCCGCAACGGGGGTCTTATCGAGACGCTTGGGTCCCTAGCCAACTAGGTCGAACCGAGGTAAGCGGGTTTCAAGAGTACCATCTGAGCTATCTATATTGATCTCGCCAGTTGCCCATGAATCAAGAGCATTTAGTAGTAGAACAGCAATTGAACGAAAACAATAATCACCGTCCTGTCAACCAAGACGACCTGTTATTCATCATGTCCACAGCCCCGGATACGGTAAGCTACCTTTATCTGCTCGTTCAATATCGTTAACATTGCGTGAAAGCAGCGCGGGACGACAGGTTCCAACATTTCACTTTATTCTTGCGGCCGCAACTGATTGGTTTGATTACCAGGACTCTCTGGATTTTCGGTGGACAGGAACGAAGGCCCGATTAAATCACCTCGTCGGGTGGCTTTATACGAGACCACTGGATCAGATTATCCGGAAAGCTGGGTAGAAGATGAAAATTCCCTCAGCACAGAGGTGGTTTATACAAGCTGCGACCGAGACTCAAACTACGTCCATGCCGGTTGGGCTCTGCCTGCAGCATCCACCATATCGCTATGGATGGCGTCCAGGATCTCCAACCGAAACCAGACCAGCTCGGAGAGATCATGGGTCACGAAGAGGATATTTATAAAAAGGCGGACAATAAACATCCCATCAGATGAACTTCGACCTTCTCCAAAGTTCGAGGCCGATATACGAGATGCGCTAAACAAACAAAGAAATGCCACTGTGGTAAGTCAGGGTACTCGATCTTAGTCCCCGCGTGTACTTGCTAAAAGTTCATTAAATCACTTCTGGTGGTTCCCAAAAGGACGTCGTGGAAGTG
>WSTK01000492.1:0-17691 GCA_019616945.1 Ceratobasidium sp. 414
CGTCACAAAGTAGCCCTATCTGTCACACAAATCTCTGTGCTGTCAGGTCTTGCCCTCTGCACTTGTCCCCAGCCTCCCGTATTTTCGATCATAGAACTACACACAATTAGGCTTCTAAACAGCCTCTACAATTTAATGGTTGCCGATTCCTCATTCGGTTGCTTATTCATGTACATACATAGGAAAAAGTGATGCTGTTAGATAAGGCCCGTAACATCTGCCTGGCCCCTACCTTACATGAAAACAGGCTTCTATAACGGCAGGTCGAAGTTGTGGGCGATCAGAATAAAGGTTATGGTGAGAGGCGTTTGGGATAACCCGTGGGAGTTGGTCACGCAAACCTATTTGAGAACGGTTCTAATGCGCATACAACTCTGCATACCCCAGGACTGAAGGATATTGCCTTATTGTGGCCTGCTGAAAGTGCGATCTTGTGGGCACTCATCAATTCGTACAGGATGGTAGCCGGGTCTAGGACTGGCCCCTGGCTCCTTGGGTTAACATCCAGGAAGTTCAAGAACACCTGGTGTGACCACGTCGTTCCTCCAGGTTACGTTACTGAACCAACGAAGTCAGCACGTCCAATGTGTTTTGGCTACTCTGCTGTATATCAGCTCACCAGAGCGAGAGGATGATATCGTCAATTCAAATTATTATCATGACTGAAGGAGCTATATCGCCCTCTGGCAAGCCATCACTCTAGCAAAAAGCAAATTCACTATCAATTACATACCACTAATATTTTGCGTATAACAAAGCGGCACCATTCCTTTTAGCCAAAATGACTTTGCGCGTTATGCCAGACACTGCTCAGCAAGAACGCTTCGCTCAGTAGGAGCTCCACCTCGTGGTCGGTCCACGATTGGGTTGGGAGAGCTTGAAGGAACATGATAATCCCCTAGCCCAACTGTGAATCGGGGATCCCCAGAGTGTTACGACACCTATGACGTACCTGGAAATCCATCCCCTTGAGCTTTTCGGACCACTTGACTAAAAACGCCGAACAGACGTATAGATGGAACTGCGAAAACGCGTCTGTGCCTTCCGCCTAACCCGGAATTCCACACCCGTCAACCAAGTACTAGGTAAAATCAGCAGAAATTGCTTACCAGGTATGTGTCCCACATCCTAATCGTATTTTTCACGCTGATCTCTCGCATCAACAAACAGTTCATCCACCTAAACGCAAACTGCATGAATTCGACGTTCTGCGACTCGAGATGCGCTGCAAGTGGGGCTATATACCACAGAGAATTCAATACAGCCCTGGTCCAGAATCTGTAGAACTACCTACCATCAATCCGTTTAACGAGCTCCGCCATCCTCTTCACGCTCCTATGTATACCAGGTTGTTGGGAGATATAGTTCTCTTGGATCCCATCTAACAGTCGAGATAGACACCAAAACGAATCGGCTTCGATCGCGTTGAGAATGTGTGGGGGGAGGGATGCGGGGTCATAGCTCTCAGGGTCGGCGTCTAACGGACCCGTGAGCACCAATGAAATAAAACGAACGACGAACACACCAATATACGCTGATAGGAAGATCTGGTAAAACGGGGTCGCCAGATCGTTGATGCCTTGCACATACCCACTCGCAGGATGTCGTATAGCCCATACATATAAAATTCGTTCCAAACTCTGTAATGCTCTTGTTAGCCCAAGAACAGTTATAAAGTTAACTCACCTGGTGCGTGCCAGGCTCCATCCAAAGTCGTACGCCAGGTCTCGTACGAGGTACATCAATTTTAATTTGGTGCCATATTTGTTGTTCAGCGCCTTGTCGAGTCCGCTCAAATGCTAGCCTATCACAAAGTCTCTCAGTTAACAGTTTCGTAGTAGGGATGAAACGGTTCACTTTGCTAGATTCTTAAACTCTTCTCGTTTTCGCTGTAGCATCTGCAATCGGGTTGAAGAAGGCAAAGGGATATACCCTAGCAAAAGCGGCCAAACGATAGGTCGAAGGTGCGGTGGGACACCTGACCACGCCAATTTTTTTAGTTCGGCTACGTCAAAAATGAGCAATATCATTAAAGCGTCGATGAGTCTTCACGCACTCATATTGATATCCTCCCTCGACAGACATTCCACAAACTGTGTATGTCTCCTATTCGTCCGTATGCTCCTCCCACGGCTCAGCCCACCGGATCCACTCGATGACAGCGGACGATCTTGAGCGGTGGACGTCCGTTCTCGAATGGACGAGTTCCGTTTCGACGGGCTGTCTGTGGGATGTTCGGGAGGTTTAACGTGCGAGGGGGATACAGTGCTAGATGGGCGTGACGACGGCGGTTTGTTGTTATAGCCGGATTCGTGCCCATAGGGATGTGCTCGGCGTAGGACGCTAAACGGATCTAAAGGTGGGCTGAGTTGACGATATTTTGTGTAACCCGGCAGGTCGAGGCTTACCAGCAACGATCGCGTCCGCATCCTCTCTTATTGCCTCCGCTCCCTCCTTCTCCTTTGGCGTCTGCTCTTCATCTTCCTCCTCTACAACCTCGCTAACAGAGTTAACTCTCTTCCCTTTTCCCTTCTCGTCCTCACTCCCAGACGCCATAGCTCTCGCAAATTCCAACCCCACGCTCATCTCTCTCTCCCTCCCCCGATCAGTTTTGCCCGAGTCTCCGAGATCCACATCCAAGTCCCCAACTACCATCGCCTCCCCATCACTCTCCTCCGAGTCCGGCGCATCAGGCATAATCCCTCTGAAATCCACTGACCCAGTCGCCGACATCTCCCACCGTCGATATCCCTCCCTCTCCGGTTCGTCTCCTGCATCCTTCCCCTTGCCCCCTTTCCGACCCTTGATAAACATCCAACCTCGCCCTTTTGCCCCAGGAGGACTCGGCATCTCGACACTCTCCCTTCCCTCGTCATCCGTAGTGGTAGCAGTCGTCGCGCCCTCCCCATTCGACGCCGTCTCCGGCTCTGGCTCCACATGCACCGGACCGCCCACGTCTCTCGTCGGAGGGTACGAGCTCGGCGACGGCGCGTGCACATGCGTGTACGAAAAGCTCAGGTCGGCGGTAGAAGACGTCGAATTGGGCGTCCCTGACCCGACACTTGGGTTCGGGTTCAGGTCGGCCGTTGGTTTTCGTAAATTGTTCGACGCCGCGCGGATCATGTTGAGCGGCGTCGGCCCGCTTGGCTGTCTAAATGGGATCGGGGCGGAGAGCGTGTTTGTCTGAGGCGGGTTTGGACTGGACTTGAGCGGTGATGGCGCAGTCGAGGTAGGGGGCGGGCCGGTGGGTACAGCGCTCAATGCAGCTGGTAACAGGTTCAGGGTAGTATTCTTGCTGGGAGTGGGAGGTGCTGGCGTGTGGGTTGTGGATTTTCGAGGTGCGAGGGGTTTGTCGTCGTCTGAGCCCGAGTCCCAAGCGTCGTCTTCGGCCCAGTCCGCATTAGACTGCGCGGCGGTGATGATAGAAAAGTGGGAAGAAGGCCGGAAGCCGACATGCGGGCGGGCGGGAGGGGCGGTCATTATCGAGGCGGATTAGGGTGGATGTTGGTTAATGCGAGGACAGGGGAATGCTGGTGCGAGAGCGGCTGAGCAGCGAGGTAGCAAAATAGGCCAGTAAAGCGATCGACAGAGTGGTAGTACAGGCAAGTTCACAGGCGTATGATCCTGAGAGCGAGGTGAGCGAGGCTGGCTCATGATGGCGAGCCAGGTACATACCAAAGGCAACACTGCAGATAATATTACAACCAATGTAATTTTTACTTGATGTTCTGAGCCGCTGCAGATGGAGCGCATTTTAGCCTCGATCATATAGCGCCTGAAAGCGACATGCCTGGACTGACGATCTACAGTGCCATATCCCGCCCTGCAGTCTGGAAGAAGTAATTTCGAGAGAGTTTGCCAAGGAATCAGGCAAAAAGCGGGCAATTCCGGGCAAGTCTTGGGCCCTTTGAACTAGCGATTAGAAAGGCAAGAAACTCTTGTGCCGCAAGTAACCCGGAGTAGTGAGCGACCGTCGTGGGCAATAGTAGATTGAGGTAATTGCGCTCATTGCAAATATCCTCATCTGGGCGCTTGATTTCGACGTGGCTGGTGGCGTGCCTTTCCTCCTTTGTAACGACCACGCCCTTACCACCATGACATCAAGCACACCGTCCCAAGGCAATCAGAGTCGCAAGAGCTTTAGCTACGCGGTATAGTGACGCACATAAACTCATCTTGAGAGCTTGTTCAGTAACAAATTGTTCCATCTTGGCGTAGACCCTCCCCGGATACTTTATCCAGTCCGACCCAGAGTCCAGCCCAACAAAAATCGGCCCCAACCCTCCTGCTTTTGGCCTCAAGGAGCGCAATTCGGATTCCTACTGGGCCGAATTCAAAGATAGCATTTCTAAATTACAAAGCGAGGCTCCAAAAGGGGTAAAATTCGCGGTTTGTTGGTTTGGCAGGCACGGGGAAGGATGGCGTAAGTAGCAATCCAGGATACTTGATTCCTCGATTTAGCACATATGAGATAGCTGCTGACGATAACACTTGGACGTTTATTTAGATAACATCGCAGATGCGACCTATGGAAGGGAGGCTTGGGATAGCTACTGGTTCGAATTCAACACAGACGGGAAGATCACCTGGGGGCGTACGTACCATCTCTAGAATACTCTCGTGCATCCCTGACACCACGTGGCTCCCCGCATAGCTGATGCAGAGCTTACCGAGCTTGGGAAAGATCAAGCTAAACAGGCTGCGAAAGTCTGGGAAACGGAGATGGCCAGGAATGACCCCGTGCCATTGGTATGCCAGCCCCATTCATGTAATATCGAGCTGATATCGGTGCTTGCAGCCCACAAAGATATTCTCATCACCCTTGTCCCGCGCTGCTCAAACACTCGAAATCACATTTTCGGAGGTTGTCAAATCTAATGGCGTTCGCCCATACGTAATCGAGGTGCGTTTGTCGCTGGATTTCCGTTTTATCTATTATTCGAATAACGCACTGACTCTATTAGGATCTTCGAGAGATGATTGGAAGACATACATGCGACAAACGGCGTACGAAATCATTTATCCAAAAGACTTTCCCCGGCTTTGACATTGAGCCTGGATTTACCGAAGAGGTTGGATACTTTTATTCGCACAGCCCGTTCTCTGAATTATATGCTTACAGGATGAAACATGGAGTCCCACTGAGCGCGAAACCGACGCGGGAATGGAACCAAGGCTGAAACGAGCGCTAGACCATATATTCAGTTCGTTACTTGGCGATGATGATACATGTGAGTCGACCAAACCATGTCCTAGCATAAACCCCGTTAAAAATTTAGTAGACATTTCTATCACGGCGCACAGCGGCACGATTTCTGCTGCTATGCGCGTACTTGGACATAGGGAGTATGTGTTGCCCACTGGTGGCGTTATTCCTATTGTCATTCGCGCAACGCCAGAATAACACAAAACCTACTCAATGCAATTATCCTTGGTTGGATAGTACGATACCGCTTCCAGCGCTCAAAATGAAGATTATAATGGCTATTGTAACTCTCAGATCGTGCAATAGTCAAGGTGTTTTGTACAAACGCTCTACGGAGGAACTGGTGCTATGAGATTCTTGAAGCAGAGCAGAGCGAAAATCGGAGAGTACCCGGAGCAACAATCGCAAGCGATCTGGGCCGACGATCTAGTCACGTTCCGGCCTAGATACAATGTGCTTGTCAGCCGGCGAGGGGGCCAACAGAATGAATAAGACCAGTATGCTCCTAAGACGTTTACCTGGGTATATGCGTTTCAAGTGCGGGCGGTGAAGTCACTATGGTCGATCGGTTATTTGGTGAGATGGCAGAACACACGAGCAGGTTCCATTGTTTGCACTGAGGCAGTACTAGGGGTACTTGTCGTCTGGATATTTAGTGCTGGTCTTCGGATTCACAGAGGATTCGTTCATTCATAGGGCGATCTTTGACGGAGGGCAAAAAAGAAAATAGCTTCTGCCGGTCTCGATCCGGCGACCTCGGGGTTATGAGCCCCGCGCGCTTCCACTGCGCTAAGAAGCTATGAGTGTCTAGCCTCACAGGGACAATATGTACCATAACGGTATGTTGTCTTTGTAGACCGGTTTTACATTATTTTTCGTGAAATCCTGCGAAGCGAATCCGATAGCTCCCAAGCTTATACCACCTATACACATAAAACATTCAAAATAACCAACTGAACCTCCACGTATTCAGATCACAACCGGCACAGGTGGTCCCTCTTCCTCGACCCGTCCGTTCAAAATTCCCCTACCAAACGCAGCTGCAACCGACTCGAAGCCGTTCTGAGTAACGTTGGAGGTAAATACTCCATGCGCGTCCGCGAGACGTTCGTTGGTTCGTCGGATTTCGCGGATGACGCTGTGTTGGCGTGAGCAGATCGGACATTCAATGTCTTGGTCTGGGAGACACCTGAAGAACGTGTCATCAGGACGAGGGTGAATGAAAGGGCGTGAAAAAAGGTCGCACTTTTGATGGTAACTGTGCTTGCACATAAAGTGTATGGTTGGTAAATCAAGTGGGTTCCCACAAGTCGAGCAGCGTGTCACATGGAATACGCGTGGGTGTTCCGGATCTGAGAGTTCTGCAATCTCTTGCACTTTCTCTTTGGTCTCCTTTCGATACGACTCGATCAACCGGCGATCCTAGGCTCGCTTTGAGCTTGCGTCGTTATGTGAAAGAAAAGTGGAAGACGCACCGATTCAACCTCTGCCCGACTCTCCCCGATCCTCGCCACCAACCATTCTTTCACAAGTCCTACACTGGCAACCCCATTCCTCGACAGGACTTGCACAACGCCCAACGGGGGCATGATCTTCCTCTGCTCGATTATGTCCAAAATCTTGGTCACGTCCCCAGAATGCCGATGCAACAAGGTCGGGGTCGACGTCAAGAACCGAAGGACGAGCTCATAGAGGTGCGGGTGTGCGGGACCGTACTGTTCGAGATGAATGAGCACGCGCTGTGACGCCTTCTTACTCTCAACCTCCGGATCCACCCCAGTCCCAGAGACAGAGGAAGAAAACATCCCTGGGTCTTTAGCCCTCTCCATCCAGAACCTCAGCACATCTTCGTACATTCCCATCTGCTCCCAAAGCAGGACCAACCCATCAGTGAACTGGTACGTCGAGCACAGAATGAGCGCGTGCATCATATCAAAAGGCAGCTTTGGGTCTGTTGAGCCAACGATCGTGTCCCCGCCACTCCGAAGCACACCAATTGCCTTGGCCTCGTCGTTTGAAGCGGTGAGATAAAGCTCGAGGAGGGTGTTCCAAACAGCGGTTTGTTCAGGGAGCTCCGATTCGAGTTTGTAAAGCGCGTTTGGGGGAATGATGGTTACCACGCCAGCGGAGCTAACTTTCTGTCCCCATCGTCGTTCGGCGACACTCTCCAGGAACAGGACGAATTGCTTCGGATGAGCGACAAAATGTGCAAAAAAGGGCCGAGGAGAAGGTGGAGCAGGGGGAGGGAGCGGGCTTGGGATTCGAGCAGGAGAGGGCACCACCGAGGTCATAGCCGAACTTGTTTGGGAATAGGGCTGGGATAGGGAGTTTGGAGTCATCACTTCGTCGCGCTTCCTGGGCTCCTTCCCTTTATCTTTTTCCTTTTCTCGTTCTCGGCTGGACAACGCCGAGGGCGGAGGTTCAATCCCAGTACGTGGCCCTGCTGGAATGTTGAGTGCGCCCTCTATGTCAACCGTAAGTTGCTGTTTAGGTGCCTGGAATGTTCCGCTGCAGAGTTCGACGAGGAGGTTGGTGGTCTGGTCCGGAAGGTGTTCGAGGAGCGCACGACCGTATCGAGCCATGTTCCCTTCAGTCTGTAATACAGGATTATCAGGTGAACGGATACATAATTATTTAAAATCTCACCGCTTCCCCACCCATACCTCGAAGGTATTCTAGTGCCTCAGCGTAATTTTGAGCATCCTCAACTTGAATACGCAAATACTCCTCGTGCCGGGTGTATTTCTTCGCAAGATAAGCGGCATGTTCAAAATAGCCTGCTTGTCGGCAGACGCGGATTGCGGTATCGAGATCGAATGGAAGTGCAGGTGCAGAAGGAGTCGCATCAGGGCCCTGGAACCAAGTAATCAGTGAATTGAAGAGAAAAAAAGCAATAAGAGTCCTGACCTCAGCAGATGTTGGCGGTCGCTGAACCTCGGTCTTGATGAACTGATCCAGCCTCTCCACGTCCTTGAGCTTCGTATAAGTATTAAGCAGTAGTGTAGTATGATCCGCGTTCGCAAGCCCCCTCGAGTGCAATACCTGAAGGTATGTCACAAGATTCAAAATTCTCTGCGCATCCAAGAACTAATTCCCTTTCCCATCAGCATCAGCCTGTTTAAGGGGGAAGGTGCTTACCTTTCGAATAACATAACTCGGCCTGACGAACCCCACTGTTTGGACGTATTGCGCCATCGCTCCGTCCCCATCGCCCTTTCCATACAAATAATCTCCATACACCCGGTGTACTTCCGCCACACCTGCCTCATCCACTCCCCGGTTCTTCGCTAGCCCCAGCGCCATCACGAACCTCCCTTGCCTCTCCATCGTTTGTATCATCGTCTGAATTGACACCTCCGTCAACCGTATCAGTTTCCCATGTGTCGTAAGCACGTGTGGAGCAAGGACAGTCGAATTCGGCACAGGAGCGCTGAACACCGCCTTGATCCCGCCCGAAAAGGCACCATGCCAAGCGACGAACGTTAGTTCAGGATCGAGAACTGCGACGCGGGAGATGTCGGGCCCTGCCTCGGGGTCTTCCGTTGCGTTCTCATTGGAAGCGGAAGTGGAGGGTTTACCGGTGGAAGCACCAAAGAGCCGAGCGGCAAAGTTGCGGACAGTAGGGAAGGACGAGTCGGCGGTGGCAGTGATGGGTGGGGAGACAGTAATGATGTAGTGGCCATACGCGTATGCTGCCGTTTTTTCACCTGGCAAAAGCAAGTCAGATGTGAGAAACGCGAAAAAGTAAGAGGGTGCGACCTTCGTATGCGTAACTTCGCCCTCGGACTTGTGGTCCACACATGTATAATGCCTCCTTTCTCGCAACTACCATCTGACCTGTTGTGGCATGCATTGTCGCGCACCCCAAATCTGTTCCAATCTCATCTACCACTATTGGCGCCTGCGATCGAGCCTTTGGTCCGACCGGAAGACTGTACACATGCGTCGTGCTGACGATGAACAAGAACATTTCCCCCGCGTCATTGGGCTCGTTGAACCCCAAACCCGTCACAGGTTCGCCACTGCCCTCCATCGCCGTTCTAGGTTTCGGCAATCCACCTCCGGAGAAGAGAGATTGGTCAAAGTGCCGGTAGAGTAGGATCGTACCGTCGCCCAAAGCGAGGGCAAGGTGAGAAAGCGAGGACGTGAGGGCGACACACATTACAGGATGAGGTTGGCCGATCTTGATGGGTGCAGAGCGAAGAAGGACAGGCTGCGACGGGTTGGGGGATTTCTTGTCTGTATGTTCGAGGTCCCAAACCTTAATGTGGGGCAGGCGTGAGGATGGTTCTTCCTATGAAATAACGATAAGTGGGAGACCGTTAAATAAATGTAAGGGGACGTACACCAACGGTTACAAGGATACCCTTGCGCTCAACAAGATGTGTAGCCCGACCATTGGAGTAGGCAACCCACGACTTCGTAGGTTCAAATGTTCGATCCAATAAGGAGATAGATCCATGGGTGTCAGCCAGGACCACACCAAAACTGGAGGACTCTATGACCGAGATCTCTTGGACATTCTACGGGGGAAATCAGTAGAAACTTATGTAACAGAGACAACACCGACTTTGAATACACTGGGAGGATTCGCTAGGTCAGTTGCATCCTTGACTTGAGTGCTGCTGAAAAAGTCGAATGTCCTGTGCTGATGAGACGTTATATTTTAGTAAGAGGAATCGTATATAGTACGCACTGCTGGGGCAGGAGCGTTAGTATTGCTTGCCATAGAGGTGCTAAGATAATCCTGCGACCCAAGCCAGAGTCCTGAGGCAAAGCCGGCCACCTGTAGTAGCGGGGTGGATGTGTCGATTATCCACGTGATCGACCGTGCACGTGACATCACCGCCACTAGGTAATTGTACGTGGAGAAGCATGTTGGGGGGTCATTTGATGATATAGCCATGTATAGCCATACAACGCCTGAAATGGCGATACTAATTCAGGTATGCGTTTAATCCTGTGTCGCAAGTATATGACTTGGCTACTTTACAGGTATATCAGGAGCAACTACGTTGTATTTTAGGAGAGGAAAGTGAATACCACACGATCTTTTTATTATTTTCTTTAACACTAGGCCATGTTGCGGAGTGGGGCTTGAGCGCTCGATGTGGGACGGCGCTTTTGCTGTGCTGGTGAGGTATTTCCAATTGCATCTTCATCTGGTCAATCTTTCCTTTATAAGGCTTGCCGCCACCAGCCACTTGATCCTCGTGGGATCGTCTTAAGGGTACTCCATTGTCTCGTACTGCCGCTTCGGACTGATGTATGAGGCTCTGCGGCATTTAATTTGTGGTCGTCGACCCGGCAGTGTGTGCTTTCAAGTTTCCTGCTCAGATATTCGAATTGCAAATCACTGGCCTTTCCACTCATCCATGCACTCCGTTGTACACGGTTACAAATTCAACTCGGACACTTCGCGGCGCACTTGTGTCTGAAACAGTAATCAGGAAAGCCATGCACTGCAGCCTGCGGAGCATGGGTGCTACCGGGCGGGGACAGCCGGTGTGGTGCGCCGGTCACGTGGATCGCGACGACGCGACAGCTTGCGCTTTGCCACGATCACACCGTGGCAGCGCCCGTCGTCGCGCGTGGCCTTTGTCACGCGCGCACGCCGTCAACACTATTAATTTCACTTCGGTTGCGACCTACGCGCCCAACACTGGCCTCCGCGCCCAACACCGGTCTCCGTGCCATCTCATCCGTTGTGGCCTGCGTGCCCAGGATCGCCTCCGGGCTTCGCTGTGGCACATTGGGCTTGTTATCGGCGGGGAGCTTGAACTATAGAAGCGTGCCGAGTCTGGCTGCCTTTTAGGTATCAAAATCAGTCCTTTGGCCCCTCGAGATGCACTACTCGATCTACTTTGGGCTGCCCACCGCGACACTTGCTATTGGGTGCCTCGCCCAACGACCCGTGCGCAAAGATCACTGGGAAGACATGGGTCGAATCGTCCGGGGTGGACGCGTGTCTATCCCGTTTAACACAGAACAGCGAGACAACGTACGTACCAGAAGTTTCTTCATAGATCCATAATTTATTGAATCATACATGATTTTGTACGTGGTCGACCTGGTTTTAGAACACATGCAACACGCGCAAACACCCGTCCTGGGCGCTACTTAGTCAGCATCCAATTGAGGCAGGACTGTCACTTCAATAATCGTCTATCCCCCGACGATTTGCGGCTGCTCATACCCCACTTCCAATATTTACAAACAAGATGGATAGGCTAGGCGCTCGCCTCAAGCGACATATTCAACGCTTGTCTCGTAGCGTCACGCCCGAACCGCCGCCTGACCTCACCAGTCGCCCTGAACCACCCACCAATATTACACCAAGTGTCGCACCAACCTCACCGAGTTCAACCAACGATACTACGACCGGTGCTCCGCCAACAGGGATTTTGCCGATTCTGTCCCCGCAGCCTATAAGAGTTGCTACAGCACCAGCCTCCACAAATCCACCTGCCGCGGGTTCGGGGGCCAGTATTGGTTGCGCTACTTGGACAGGGCTCAAGTTATTTGTAGAAGTGTTGCAGACGGGTGCAGATGTGTTTGGTCCACTGAAGCAAGCGGTTGATGCGTTTGCCGAGTTTATCGGGGTTTGCGAGGTATGGACGTTTACCGGGCCTACCCTACTGTGGTTCACATCAATCTTGGTGCTTGCTAGACGTCAATGGAAGCTCACGCAGAATACAAAACACTAAGGGCTGAATTGGACGGACTATTTCATGACCTCGCTGGTGGCTTTGGAGAATCTATACCTCCGGGAATGCGGCCAAGTATTGTGAACTTGGCACGGTGAGTTTGGAGTGTGCGTCGCGCAATCGAGCTTACCAATGTATAAAGGGGCATCGAGCAAGAAATTTCATTTTTTCGGCGAAAGGAACATAACAACGCACTTGGTCGGTATGCCGAGGCGTCGCAAGATGCAGACCAGGTGCTATACCACTGCCGTCGGATACAGGCTTTGTTGGAACGGTTGACGGTAGGTTTAAACATGGTGGCCATGCACATGATATTGAGGTATCTACAGCTGAACGCAAACATCAAAATATGGATGTTGGTAGATGAGCAGACGACAGTAAGTGCCCTGTAACCGGATACCACAGCTCATCGATTTGAATGATTTGTTGTAGTCTCAATGTCTTGACAAACTATCCCCATCCCACGCGGCTTGGTACAACTCCGCCGAGTCTGAAGAAATATTCCGTGATAAATGCACCCCTGATACACGCCTGGAAGTTCTAGAACGGTTTCGGGTTTGGCAAGACAACAGCCAGAGTGAGAAGGTGTACTGGCTAAATGGCATGGCTGGCACTGGGAAGACTACCCTTGCGTATACTTTGTGCAAGCAACTGGAAGACGACAACAGGCTGGCAGCCAACTTCTTCTGCACGCGACAACTCCCAAGCTGCCGTGACGCGAAGCTCATTCTACGGACGATCGCCTACCAGCTAGCCAACTTTTCCTATCCGTTCCGATACGCTCTCTCACAAATCCTGGGCCAAAACCGAGACGTACACACCCGAAGGATTCGGAACAGTTCGAAAATCTACTGTATAAACCCCTACATGAAGTTCAACACTCGCTCCCTTGCGGTCTTGTCGTTGTGATTGATGGGCTCGACGAATGTGAAAACGAGCGTGGCGTCGGCGAGATCCTGGATGCCCTACTCAACCACGTGTCTGATCTGCCAATCAAATTCTTCTTGACCAGCAGACCAGATCCGGCTATTCGCGGCCGAATGCTCAGGAGGGAGGGAGATCGCGATCGGTTCGAGCTTCATCTTCACGAACTGGATAAGGGGGTCGTCCGGGAGGACGTCAAGAAGTACCTCCAATCTGGCCTTGAACACCCTGACTTTACCTTGTCCGATGAGCATCTGGAAATCCTTACCGACCGCTCGGGTGCACTTTTCATCTATGCTGCCACGGTTGTCCGGTACATCAGTGTGGATGACTTCTCGCGGAGCGACGATCGACTGAAGGACGTTCTGGAGGCAACCACGGGACCAAATGAGAGCGACCAGGGAATCAGCTCGCTATATAACCTGATACTAAAGCGTGCGTTCGAACGTCCACATTTGATTGCCCGAGACCGGGACGAGATGCGACTCGTGCTTGAAACGGTCA
Organism: Ceratobasidium sp. 414; assembly: GCA_019616945.1. NCBI lineage: Eukaryota > Fungi > Basidiomycota > Agaricomycetes > Cantharellales > Ceratobasidiaceae > Ceratobasidium > Ceratobasidium sp. 414. The sequence goes on from WSTK01000492.1 coordinate 13,342, forward strand.
TTTGTGCGCAAGAACCGTTGACAGTTCGCGTTGTGACTGGCGTACTCGGACTAAAAGGAGAACGCTCGGTGCATGCGGCTTTGGGTTTGCTACGATCGGTATTTAATGTGCAAAAGGACGAAACCATCACCACACTCCATAAATCCTTCCCTGATCACATGCTTGATTCAAGTCGGTCCCTTAATTTTTACTGCGATCCTAATGAGCGTCATGGATGGCTGGCTCGGAGATGCTTTGATCTCTTCAGTACCCCCTGTAGCCCTCCTTTCAACGTGTGCGGCCTGGGTCCCTCATCTATGCTTGACGATGTGCTCTATCTCGACCAGAATAAATTGATTTCCGGGCCACTGTTTTATGCTTGCCGGTACTGGGCCGCCCATCTACGACTCGCAGCACGACCTACGGATATATTCAATGAGCTACATAGTCTGCATAGTTTCCTCCCAGCGCGGCTACTCCTATGGATGGAGGTGTTAAACTTGACCAAGTTCATGCAATTCGGAGTCGAAATGCCATCCCAGACAAATCCACCAGAATGGGGTCCGGTAAGTATATTTCTACCGTGTAAGCGAATTGGTGTTTACACTTGAGTAGCGCACAGAATGGAGTATGGTCACAGAGGCGGTAGCTGTGGCTATTTCACTGCAACAATATCACGCAGCTCTAGAGTGGTTTGAACAAGGACGCTCTATCCTGTGGGGTCAAACGCTGCTGCTGCAGACACCATACGATTCCCTGTATTCTGGCAACCTGGAGCTGCTCAAGGAATTGCAACGGGTCTTGTACCAACCCAAATACGCGGGGATACTCCAGCCAGCCGAGCAGCCACCCACTCCCGATGGAGGATCCCCACATAATGACACTTGGAAACATCGTTTGGCTGAGAGGAGGAAGGAGCTTTTGGACTTTGCCCGACTTCTCCCCAGACTAGAAGAGACTCTTTGCCCACCAAAAGCACCCAAACTTGTGAGCCTAGTGCAGGATGGAGCAGCGGTGATCGTGAATCTAGATCGCGACCGCTGCGATGCTCTAGTCATACAAACTGGCACTCAAGGGATCACCCACGTCCCACTTGTCGGGTTCTCCATCCAAAAAGCGGATGATGCGCAGGCCAAATCAGGGTCCTGCCTCCGTGTAAAAGACAGGGATGTGGAGTATATTATGCAGTGGGAGGAACGTGAAACAGAATATAGAAAGGCCTTAGCTGGGCTATGGTGCGACGCCGTCAAGCCGGTGCTTGACCACCTTGGAATCACGGTATGTCCGAGTTTTGATTTTAGTGTTTCACCTTGACTCACGAACCTGACGTCTTCAGCAGATAGTACCTGTTGATGACTTACCGCACATAACATGGTGCACTACCAGCCTGCTTTCTTTCCCCCCACTCCACGCAGCTGGGGACTACAATAGTCCCAGTGCTGTGCTATCAAATCTAGCTATCTCGTCTTATACTCCCACAATCAGCTCGCTCAGCCAGCGAACCTCGTCTCCAGACACATTTTCGGGCATCCTTCTTATCATGCAGGGGAAGCTTTCTATACGTGGTTCTAGCTTCATATACCGGTCCGCCGGGCCTGGAGGTGATCCGATTCCGACGCAGGCCAACTGCTTGCCGGTTACTCGGCTGGGCGAAGAGGCACTCGCTGATACCGTGCTCAATAAAATGGCAAATCACAGCTGGGTGCATCTCGACTGCAATGTATCTCAAGGCACATTTGATCCGAAGGAGAGCGCACTGCATCTATACGATAGGGACCTAAAACTTGCCAGACTCGTTCGGAATCCGACCAAGAATGCCCAGCTGGCATGCCTGCCCTCATACGAGACCCCCCCAAATCACTATGAACCACCGGACGGGACTCTCCCTCTTGCTGTAGGGCTGCTCATGGCAGGTTACCCGGCGGCAATCGCATTAATGTGGCCGACCAACCCCCAAATGGCGGAGCTTGTGTTCAAGAAGGTATACGAATGCCTTCTGGAAGGTGGGGTGCCAGATAGTCGGAAAGCGGCGAAGGCACTGCATCAGGCAGTAGCCATTTTACGCGAGAGAGTTGGGGTGCATAAGTTCGTACAATGGGTCCCTTATGCACACATTGGGTGTTGAGTTTCATCGGAAGGGCTCAGGTGTATGCATTGTCATTCTACTATAGTCTTTGGGGACCCAAAGGTCGTAATTCACTGGAAAAGTAACCCGACTAAACGCGCTGAAATAGTTGTACAGTCGCACTCCTTGAAGTGCATCTCCTGCAAGTGCATAGCGCGACAGAATTGACGTGTTTCACCTAGAGAGGTGAAATTCGGCACCTCCCCGGCGTGGGGAACCGACGTACTGCCACCGCACCGCCATCTCTTTCACGAAAGAGAGCTGCGGTGCCTGCTGTGAGCTCGTAAATGCGCAGTTTCACAGCCTTTTCGCAGTATATGATAGCTTCAAAATGCGCCATTAATTCCCACCATCTCTCGCCTTTTTTCTCTTGTCTTCATTTTTTTTCCTATTTATTCTTATGTCCCAACACATTCCTTTCGTTCTCACAAATATCAACCATGCTCCTGCCGTAGGTATCTCTCTCGTTCTGTTGACTGTGTGCGCAAATAACACTTGCACCAGCCCAAGAAAGCCCGTTTGAGCACCCAACGACGCGTCTCCGTTGCTTCCAATGTCGCTCGAGCCGCCCCAACAAAAATCTCACCAACTTTGACCGAATATGCATCCTCGATTTTGCTCGTGAACACCCCGATTGGACTCCGCAAGACCTTGTGCCCCATCTACCGGCGATGGGATATGCTACGATTTCCCAGTCGACTATATCCCGTCTCCTTCGTAACGAATGGCACATCCGTGACTATGTCAACGGCCACCCTCGGCGACTTTACGAGCGACGCCACCCCACTGTTACTCTGCCCGAGGTTGATGCAGCGCTCTGACAGTGGGTGATGCAGAAGATTCACGCCCACATACGGCTCACTGGTGATCTGATACACGGGAAAGGGCGTCAATTTTGTCAGCTTTTTGGCACTCCTGACGACTTACTCGAGTTCTCTAACGGCTGGCTTTGCCCTTTTTGCACACGACTAGGGCTTTCACGACACGTCTTTCATGGAGAGGTTGCTTCAGCTCCAACTGCGGGTCTCGAAGACGAGCGGTATCGGCTCATTCCCATTGAGCTTGAGTATCAACCAGTGCCTCCCGAGCCATACTTTTTCGACGGTTCCTTCGTCTACCCAGCCCCTGTTGAGCCTGACTACCAAGAGGCAGTCCCACAATTCGTCGCCGAGTTGTACAGAGAGCACGAATGGACCAATTAAGAAATTATGGAGCAAGTCATTGCTGAAAGGACTGAGGGTTTCACTGAAAATAATTATCATCTAGTAGTTAGATGCCTTCCCCATAGGATACAGCCTGCATACAACCCACAACCACATATGTATTATTAGTTAACTTATGTACAAGACCTCCTTTGAGCACGAATGGGCTACATGCACGACTCAATAGCTTATGTAATCATGGATAATTTGTGCCGCCGCCTCACCAGAATCCCTCGATAGTTTCTAGCGCGATCAAAAACCGTCATTATGCACTTCAAGGAGTGCGACTGTATTAGCGGTATGCCACGAGGGGCTCCTAGAGTGATCAGGTATTAGTCGTTGAAACGCCCAGCGCGTTAGAGGTAGAAGCCCGCTGTGTGTGCGTCGGCAAAACCCCTCGGAGCTCCGGAGTGCTCCGTGACCGGACGTTTGCTCGTGTGTGCTCCTGATTATAAAGGAGCGCTCAGGAGACACAGGAGCACGGCACTCGCCGTGCTCGTGAGTGCTCGTTTATAATCAGGAGCATCCTGGCGCTCGTGAGCCCCGGACGATTTTGTTGAGTGGGGAGCGCACGACGGCACGGCGCTAGCTGTGTTGCGCAGTGGCTGTGCATTTGTCAGAGGCGATGCTTCCGCTCGCCTCCGCCTCGTGCACGGGCTTGCCCCATTCTCTCTAAACGGGCTCGTTTTTACCGCCACTTCAGGTCGACACCGAGGCACTGTGGTATTGAGTTCTTGGCGGTGCCTGGTCTTTACTTCAAACTCTGCCGGATTGTATTGAGATTGAAAAATCTGGCCGTGGAACTGCCTCATCCCCCCCTTTCTGCCAATTGATTCACTGCACTACACCGATCCGGCGAGATCCAGGCACCTTGCGATGCACTCACGCCCGAAATTGGCCTCGTTTTTTTTGGGCTTGGCTTACGGGGGGCCCCCCCCCCCCCCCCCCCCCCCCCGCCGCGGGGGGGGGGGGGGGGCCAAAAAACAGGGGGGATGCCGGGCCGGCGCCGCACCCGACACACCACCAACAAAGGCAGGCGGACAC
>WSTK01000493.1:0-24523 GCA_019616945.1 Ceratobasidium sp. 414
AAGTTCAACTAGAGGGTGTTTGTTTAGAGTTACTTGAATATGCCTATGTAGCTTTCTACTATGCCTTTCAATTCGATTGTTGGGGTTATTTTTGCCTTCCGAGTCGTTTTAAGCCCTGAGTAAATACAGCTGTGCCTTCTTACAAATAGGATGCAGGTTTCTTGTGTTAGCTGCGTTTCGCTTCCCCTGTGACCCAGCTGTTTTTGCTGTGTAGCTGGGAGCTACTGCCCACCCCAGATTTTGTGTTTCTGATATATTCGACCTTAGGAGGATTACATTGTATGCGGTGTGGCGTATATTCTCGATAATATGTCTCCTGCACTCTCTACTCTGCCTCAGCCGTACTGTCGATGACTATTGGGCTTCAGTTCGGGGCGACAAGTCCGAAGTGTATTGGGGTCTCTCTTCCAAAAAAAAAAAGAGCATGTAAACGCAAGTCATGACATCATAACGCGTTTACTGCCCCAGCAAGCAAAATGTTTGTGGGTCTCTGGACAATCCAATCAAATAGTAACGGATCAGAGCCAGTTCCAGACCGCACGTGACCTCAGGAGAGGCAATTCTGCGTCGGCCAACTTGTTAACTCGACCTTCCCTGGCTAGATATTTTTACTAACGTAGCCGTAACAGTTCCTATGATTCTAGAATCGCCACGCGATCTTCCAACTTTAAACTCGATATAGTAGATGGATCGTGATCAGTGTTGGACATCACTCCACCCGCTATACCTACATCGTCTCCTCAGTGCTCTCGAACCAATGGTACTCGCTTACCTGTGGATTAAGTTCTCATCATCAAGGTCATATGGTACGTCCTGTCCAGGATTGTGTGAGTTGTAAGCACGACACCATACGAACATACCTAACTTCGGAAGGTCAACTTGCGCCAGACATCGGTGGGAGCCACTTTGCTCCCGGGGGGTAGGAACCGAGGCCATGTGCGCAGCTGACCTCTGCCAACGACCAATAAGATTCGTATAGTGGGCAGGGCGCGAAAGGCCAGCTGGGTAAGGGTGCCGGGAGCTCCGTAAGCGGTGTATGGGGGACTTGTTTCCGGCGAATCAGGCGTGTCTGTTTCTTCTCGCACCCCCACAATCTCGGTCCGCTGTGGTTCCCACTCTCGAGTATAACATCCTGCCAGCAGGGCTGCTCCTGCGTTGTTGCCATTTTGCACCTTTAGTATGGTTCGTTCAGACCGTGGCCCCCTGCTTCTTCGATTAACCAGTGTTTTTAGATTTTAATTGAAAACCAGAAGTTCGCATGGTGCGTCTGTTCCTCCGTGTCGAACATGTTCCACACCTTGATCAACGTCTCTTCAGCTCTGCATGCATCAATGGCCACCGCTCGTCTTCATGTCACCACACCGAACGACCGCTATTCGAGATTAAGAAGAAAGGCAGACCGGTCACACAGTGCGAGCGGTGCCGGGAACTCCGAAAGACTCGGTCCTACCACTCCAAATGTCTATGCGGCAAGCCAGCAACGGTCGAAGAACCTACGCCGAGCACCGACAAGACGCCGGGGAACAAACGCAAGAAAGGTGCGGATCCCTCAGGTGATCTGCACTACCGATATGGGAACTAATTTAAGCTCTTGTGTGGGGTACAGCGTTGCGGGTTGCTCCAAAGGTGCCTACGTTACCCAATGGTATCAGAGACGTACTCGATGCGAACAAGCCTTCCGATTTGGAGGACCAGGAAGAATCTCGCAAACGATGTGAGTGGACAGTATAGCCCGGACCGTTAGTACCGTGTTCATCAGAAATATTTCGGCTAACAGTCAAGGCTACGGCTAACTCGTGCAAGTGTGGTTGCGACGATGCCAAGCGTTGCAGGTGTGGCGGTGGTGATCTTCTGGCGCCTATCCAGACGCAGGCAGGGGGCGACACTTGCTGCGCTGGGTCTTCCAATCCAAACCCCCCCAAGCATGCCATTCCACCTCACAGAGTCCTTCCCAAGCCAAATAAATCGCTTCCGACGCCGCAGCACACACGCCCGAAAGACTTGCCCACGCAACTTCCTTCTACAAATAGCTGCTGCGCGCCAAAGACATCCCAGGAGCATTTCCAAATTCAATACCACGATGCGCCCATTATCATCAAGCCGCTTAGCCTTCCGCCGGGCTCCCCCAGCCCGGGATTGCTCCCTAGCATCACAACATGGACGGCCCCCCTTCCCTCGTTGCACACGCATTCCACGACCACCATGGACAACTGCGGGTGCGGAGACGGTTGCGCCTGTGCTGGGTGCTCTGAGCATCGCGGAGCAGTTGCTGCGGCAGCCGCAATCGCCGCAGGTCACCACGACTGCCCCGACCGGTGCGGGACGTGCCAAGATCAGTCTCTGTCCAATATGCATGTGGCAAGCCTAGGGGGCACATCGGTTTCCGACGACAGCTCGATCGAGAGCTTACTGGCGCGTGCAATCGCAAAGTTGCCTCCGCCCCCGCCTGGCAAACTGAGCGTATTCCAATCGGCGACGGGGATGGACCGAGTTGCGCTTGTTGTGCTGCCTCGGTTGGGTACGGCTAGCGGGTCCTCGTGCTGTGCTGGTTCGAGCACTGCTGTGTCCGAGGGTACATCTAGCAACGTGTTTGCAGAGCCCTCAACACTATTTCCACCATTTCCCCAAATCAACCGGACAAAAAATCCCGCCCGGCTTAGGCGCCAGATTCGTTCACCCTCACCATCAGATGATGGACTAACCGATGCAGATGCGGAAGGCGAAATCGACCCGGACAACGAACCTGTAGAGCCGACTGCCGGCACTTTTGCCAACAACGACTGGGCTCTCGCTCAACTTGATGTTGATGTCGACCTGGAGCTTGAACTGGCCGCCGACGCTATCGGCTGTGTGCATTGAAGAACATTGGAACGAACTATAACGACCTTGACTTTTTTCTCCTTCCATCTCCTGTTGCTTCTGTTGCTTTTGTTTTTGAGGAGCACTGTGCGTTTCTGGTGTACAGTGCTGTGGTGGGTCCTTGGACTGGTCTCGGCTTGAATTTTGGTAGGTATCAAATCTGCTCAATGTCATTTAGGTTCACTTGTCAGGGGGCACAACGTCTCCATCTATGTACGAAGCGAGTTCTCTTTGAATATTCCGTTCCTGCAGGGAGGGGTATTGTACACCATTGCAAAGTAAAAAGCAAACGTTGCTGAGATCTGTCTCGACGGTTGGAACCGTAGGTAAAATATAAGGAAACCTTCCCTTAAATACTAGGCCATGAGTCAAACGCTAACGGGAGAGAACTCAGTGATTTGCACATATGCTTCAAGTGGGGTTTCTCTTACGTGTCATCTGCATAGATGAACCAAACAATGAATGGTTGCCCCTCGGCGCAATATAACAAGTGCTCACCATCGTAGTGGAATCTAGTTTGCTTTGGAGATAGAGGTGCCGACCTGACGTACCGGTCATTATCCGCAGGCCTATGGGATGCGCAAAATGAGGCTATGCATGAGTCGGTTGTAAAAGCCACTGACCGCTCTTTTTTCTGTGCCGCATCAAATGAGAAAAGATGAAGGGCACCCTAACGTGAGAACGCAGGTAAACTCACCTTGCAAGATGCCAGCATGCTTTGCAAGGTGATGCACACCGCGGATGTGTTCAAAACTGGACTCCACTCGTTGCCGAGGATGGAAGCGCATATCTAGACCAGGCCCCCTTCAATATCTACAGTTAAGATTATTACGAGAAATATTACTTACATGACCATTAGAATATACATGCGGGTGGAGAGGTGCTTTGAACTCCTCGTTCACAACGAACACAACCTCAGGGGACTCCATCGGGTAGCGGTCGGTGAACGTGAACCGGAGGGCAAATATCTCGCCCTACTCCCGTCAAAAACGAGCCTCAGTACTGGAAATTAACGGACATGCCTCATACACGCTCTCTCCCAAGACCTCAATGGTAAGAATCTAGATTTAAACGACACAGGGTCATTAGACATGTTTGACAGCCACTCCTCGCTTACCCATGTCTTCAGGTTGTCAGTGTTAATAACTCGAATGCCAGCTGGCGGCCCCTTCTCCGGGTCTAAGAGCTCCTTGATCTCTTTGTTGAGTCTCTTGGTGGCGATACTGGACATGGTGCAAAGTAAGAGGATGAAATACAAATCACCGCTGGGCGTTGTTTCGGCGATGGGGCGTGTTTGGTCTGTTTCTGATCGGCGCTCGTTGTGAACCTGTTCTTGACCACAGCTCTGCTCAGGATGATTGTCTTGTCTGCCCACGAATATGTATTACTTATTTGGACTATTTTTCTCGCAGTTGGGGATTATCTAGGCACTCCGCTCAACTATCGGCACTAACTGTGGCGGTCGCCGCACCAGCGGCGGCCGTGCACACCAATCGTGTCTTTTCTTGCAAACCACTCCGCGACCTACTGCACTAGAACATTCCTCGAACACGCTAGGGCACCTGGAATCATACGCAAGCCCAGTGCCGGGCCAATCAGCGTGTCAATACGGCGCGAGTCAAAGCAGAATCGTCTGAAATGATAACCTCCGCAGCTGCCATTCTGCCATTCCGCAGTTGCAGCGGTGCTAGGTCGTAGGTATAAAAGGAGAGTGCTCAGAGGTGAGTCTGCATCACACCTCTCCTTCATCCCTTCTGAATACATCATGGAATTGACTTTTCATAACAACGATGAGACTAAGAGCCAGGTCGACGAGACCCATGCCATCGAGCGTCAGGTTGAGGAACTTCGCATTGACGAGAACGCATCCGACGGCGAGCCTGAGAACCAAGTTGGTGAGGATCAGGCTGTCGTAGTCGCCGCGAATGAGGCCAACGAGAATCCGGTAGGCGGGTCTCAGGCCGAGGAGCACCACTGCTGCCACCACCCTCACCCTCATTTCCACCACCGTCGTGGCCATTACTTTCATCATCGTCTGGGATTTCCCGAAGTAAATGCAGACGGCGAGTCTATCCACCGCCCCCACCACCTTGAGGGATTTGAGCATCACCATCCGGGCCACTCTCGCCCTCACCACTACCACCATCACTATCCCCTTCCCCCGCCTCCGTTCGGCCTGTTCGGCCCAGGTATGTTTGGGCCACCACCGCCTCCACCCCACCCCGAACATATGAAAGGATTATTCCCAGGGCTTGAAGGGCTGTGGATGATGGGAGGCGGGCGTGGACGCGGCGGAATGCGCGGAGGGCGCGGTGCGCATCATTGGGGACGTGGCATGCACCACGGCGGCCACGGCATGGATCGTGAAACCCCAGGTATGGGTCCCGAAGGATTTGGTCCTCACCGCTGGGGACGCTGCATGCATCCCGGAGACTTTGGCCCGCACTACGGCCCGGGCATGCATCACCGAGGCAGAGGTATGGGTATGCATCGCGGCGGCCCTCCCATGGGTGCGCCAATTGGAGGGGCTGATCTCTGAGATTGAACCGTGGGTTTTGAAGTATATGAACGCCAGTAGTATAGCAGGTTTGGACTTTCTGTGATAATATATGGGCTGGGTAATGCGAAAAAAATAGTCTGGTGCGTGATATGTTACGACCCAAACGATATATATCTGGATATACCAGTGTCCTCAAGAGATCTCTTCGTCGTCCAATGTGAGACGGGCCGAGAAACAATCAGATCTTTCATATCATGATTTATAATACAATTTGTACAATATTTTTCAAATATAACGATGCTACGCTGAAGCCTGGGGTTGGGTGGTAGTGCGGAGATAGGGCTACATACACGCAGACCTATTAGCTGCAAGGAACTCTTATTTGCGTAACACGTACCTTGTGCGTGACATAGTTAGGGAACAGAGTGTTCGCCTCCTCGTTCGACACACCGGGGTGAATGATAACATCGTCACCCTTCTTCCAGTTCACGGGGGTAGTAATTCGGTGCTTATCGCCGAGCTGCAAGTGCAACAGTTCAGTACCAGTACCACATCTCTACAGCCGAACCACCGACCTGGAGAGAATCAATAACCCGGATGATCTCATCGAACGAACGTCCGGTCTGCGCGGGATAGCTGATCGTGAGCCGGATGACTTTCTTGGGATCGATGACGAACACCGTGCGGATCTGAGTAGAATTAAAAACATTAGACATCGCTTCCACGCGAGAGTGGCAGGAGACTGACGGTGAACGGGATTCCCTTGGCGTCAACATTGGTAGCATCAACGGCATCCAACATGTCGTACAGGGTGGAGACCTTCCGGTCGGCATCGGCAATCTACCGCGGTTCGTGTTAGACAAAATCCGCGATGTCCCTTGTACAAAACTGCACCCACGATAGGGAACTGTACATCAGTCGGGCCAACATTCTTGGAGCCAACCTCGTTGATGTCCTTGATCCATTCCGTGTGCGACTCGAGTCCGTTGGCGGAGATACCAATGACCTTGACTCCACGGGCCTCGAAATCCTTTTGCCGACGAGCGACCTCGCCGAGCTCTGTCGTGCACACCTAAACGATCGACAGGCACACAGAAATAGAGTGTAGCTCATTTAGACACCGATGTGTTGATCGCTCATGTGGGAACGTACCGGCGTGAAGTCGGCAGGGTGGGAGAACAAGATGCCCCACGAGTTGCCCAGCCACTCGTGGAACTTGATTGAGCCCTGCGTGGTCTCTGCAGAAAAATCGGGGGCGATGCTGCCGATGTTCTAATTTTAGGGCTAACCCTTCAGCGGATGCTAGGCGGGGGCTCACCTTCCAAGGCGGAGAGAAGGCATGATGTGGGGGTCAGAAAGGCAGGTGGAGGGCGGTCTCCTGCTCCATCTCGTTTTTATCCACTACCCAGACTCGCTTGATGATGTCGGAGATCGAGGGCCGACGACACAGCAAGTGGCCGCAGGTGCTTTCGTGCTGATGGCGCAATTGTATGCGCACTGTCAAGCAATCTCTCGCCATTGGTTCTCACACATCCAGGCACGTGGTGGGTCTGGAGGTCTTGACCATTTTGCGGCAGTCGAAGCGGAGAACGATCATCGTGAAATCAACTCAGCGAGGGGCATAGAAAGTCGCAGAAGATTCCTTGTGCCATAAATCGGGAATCGACGATTTAGATGTTTGTTTGTCATATGCTGAATGTTATATGATCCATAGAGAGCGCAACAAAGCAAGAATGTCTAAGCGCAGGTCAGACTAGGGTAAAATAAACCAATTTGGTACTTACAGACTAATAAATACACCCAAGTCCTTTAGCAGTACCTTCAAATCCCAAAGTCAAATCCCTGGCTACACTTACGATGCTCGGACGGCGAAAGCGATGCAGATACAGATGAGCGAGTCCTACAACGATCCCATCCAAGTTTAAGTAAACCTCATATGAACTTTAAACTAGACTCACATTCACGAACATCTCCTGCGCCATTGCATCCGAGTCTTCCCAATGGCATGTCATGTTCGCGCTGAGATAACCATAAGTGCCGGTCGTGTGATCCAGTACCCCAAGTGCTTACCGCCCTCCTTGTCCTAGGTTCTCGTTGATTTGTGCAGTGACGAGAAACTTGCTGTGGAATTATTAGAGGTACCCCCGACCGCATGTGCTGCGTGTGCTCACAAGCCATTAGGCTCGATCTCTATATGTAAACAGTATATCAAAAATAGTTTCAACACATATTCTAGACGCAGACATACCTAGCATCCGGTCCTTCACACGCTCCCCGATCTCCTTGCACCAAGCCTTGGTCTTGTCGCGGTCCTTGCCGTCCCAGACTGCACCCTGCAATGTCGAAGCCAGTAGCTTCTTCATATACGCACGTAGCTGGTCAGAGTCAAACCTATGCCATTCATGTACTAAATTAATTGTGATGTCAATAAAGAAACTCACTTTTTCGGGGGTGCTGTCGGTACATGGGCTGTTCGGGCGGCTGAAGGAGATTGATGATTAGGCGACCTTACGCGAGGGGATAACATTTTCACAGTGGGATATCAGGTTAAAATCGTCCGTGTGACTGGAAAAACGTGTAATCGTTGATTCGGCCAAGTACTAAACTAGGAGAGGGGTAGAAGTCAAGGCTCAGAGTGCTTGGCGGGTTATCACGTGATCGTTCGCCTTGATCTTCGGGTGTTCTTGCCTTGAACTGGCCGTCATCATGATAGCGTGTTTGCTCTCGTTGGATCCCACTTTATCGCCACCATTGGTCCTGCTCAACGTACTTTGAAATCTGCGACCAACGGACAACGCCGATACCAGAACGTGATTGACACTATTCTCATTTGGCGATGACTACTATTCCTGCCGTTCGCGCGCTTTTGATTGATCTCAGCGGAACACTACACATAGGAAAAGATGCACTGCCCGGGGCAGTCCAAGCCCTCGAGAGATTGAGACAAGCTCGCATACCTGTGCGGTTCTGGTATGTGGGCTATTTAATTTCCAGTGGCCCCAATTGAGGCTATAAATTGCAGTTCAAACACTTCAAAAGAGTCCACGGCTTCATTAGTAAGGTCTCTCCATAAAATAGGGTTTGAAGTCCGTGAGGGGGAGGTTTTCACGAGCCTCGGCGCCGCCCGCGAGGTGGTGCGTAGGCAAAAATTAAAGTGAGTGGCCCATATGACTCTCGACTCGAATGAGAAACCAACCGTGGACGGATAGCCCATTCTTTTTAATCTCAGCTTCGGCTCGTGAAGAGTTTACCGACTACCCTGAAGCCCACAATGTCTATGATCACGATGCAGTGGTCATCGGGCTGGCGCCAGAGGAGCTGTCGTATGAAAGGATGAACATAGCGTTTCGGATCTTAACAGGGGAACGACCGAATGACACCACTGCGTGTGGGAAGGATCGTCAACATAAGACTGCACCACTGATAGCCATGCACAAAGCCTCGTACGTTCGTAATCCTGATGGGGCGCTGTCCTTGGGACCAGGTGAGTGATTCAGATGATTCCTCTCTGTTGCAGTCAACAAGGTGCACTTGCCCACGTAGGACCATTTGTTACGGCTCTCGAGTCAGCGGCAAATGTCAAGGCACACGTTCTAGGCAAACCAACCCGGAAGTTTTTCGAAACGACGATTGAAAGCTTGGCGAGCGAAGGTATCGAGCGAGCCATGTGGACAAACACCCATCCTGGTCACAGCGACTCTGCCTCGAGGTCGATTGCCATTGTTGGCGACGACATTAACAACGATTTAGGAGAGGGCGCAGTTGAACTGAATTTGCGACGTGTACTCGGTGGGTACATGATTTCAAATTGTACTCCAATGATGTTCACCTCGAGGGTACCACAGTGCGAACGGGAAAATATCGCAAAGGAGATGAAGATAGGGGCAACGAAGATGATCCGCGTCCAGAAACGTTTGATTCATTTGCGCAATTTGTGGACACCTTGCTGGGTGGCGGCTCCCGGTGAATCCAACTAGAGCTATTCTTGAAATTACAACGACACTGAATGGGCCAGCAAAAATATGTCAAACGTCTATAGAAATTCCGAAAGCAGTTGACAGAGGCAACTAACTGTGGATATAAATTTGGCGAGGTCACGGGGTGGATTTCGCGCATGGGTATCAGGGGCTCTGATTCAGGGTGCACCGGACACACCGCCTTCCATTCGTCTTGGTGTCGTTTCGTACGACAACCACCACGCCGCCAGCAAACCACCAACGGCACCAGCGTAAGGACCCCTGCTTGTTCGACTATACCATCTGCTTTTGCTAACACAAGCTTGCTGTCGTGAGTAAACTTGTCGCTGTTTCCCGATCCGGCGCCAATCGAATTCCGCAGCAGTTGACGAATCCAAGCCATATCTCGTACCACTCCTCGACCCTCACTGATCTACTCATCACGGAGCCTACGCTGAGCGTACGTTTGACAAGCTCAAGGCAAAGATACAGTAGCTCAGCGCCCAAGTAGTGAACCGAGTAGCGTGTCGACAGTCTTTTGTCCAACCATGTCGCGCAACCAGACACCATCCAGCACAACTCCCCCCGACTCTCCTTTTTCTGCACCCCGTTCTCACTCTAGCTCACGACAATCTCGTCCTGCCTTCCACTATTCCAACACCGCTGCACATATTCCAAATCTTCACCCATCCCAATCGAATTCGAGAAGCGAGTGGCCAAACGAGAAAGCCCGACCTCTCGATGACGGTGTTCGACGAGCACGATCCGTCGAGCGAATGCGCGCACCGTTGCCACCGCTACACCCCACCCATCAATCTGTCGACGAAAGGAGCCGGCCTCCTTCGGGCAGTTCCTTTACTCCAGCGCCAACCTATGCTCTAGCACTGCACTCGCATCCACCCCCCACGCGGACACCAATCCCTCGCTATCCGTACGTTCCAGTGCGCTCACCGCATCCACTCCGGCCCGAACATTCTCAGGAGCTGAGGCTGGGCGGCAGCAGTTGCAGTTGTGACGTGCCTGATTCGTTAAAGCCGTGGATTCCGATGATGATATGGGCACTGTCAAGCTTGGCTTTCCTGGTCGCGATCACGTATTACAAGTCGGAAGTCTTTACAGGTATGTTCAATTTGCCGAGTTCATTTGCATTGGATGCTTAATTCTCTACCAGGGCTGGACGAATTATCCCAATGGCTCCAGAGCCAAGGGTACCAAGGACAATTTATACTATTCTTCCTCATATTCATTACGACGTTTCGTGAGTACGCTAGTTAGGTGTGCATACCAAAGACTTACACTATTTATAGCTCCTCTCCCTCTCTACTCCACGCTCATTGGGTTATCGGGCTATTGTTTTGGCGCCATGACTGGTGCGGTCATCTCGTATTTCGCCGCCCTGAGCGGTGCACTTGTAGTATTCATTCTCTCTCGAACGTTCCTTCGTTGGCATATTGCCCGCCTGATCTCCCACTCGCCGTCTTTCAAACGCATCCTGCGCGCGATCGAAAAACGGCCCTCTCTGCTGTTTCTTATCCGACTGGCCCCCTACCCTTACAACGTGATGAACGTATTGCTCGCGTCATCCCCCCGGTTAACCCTCACTACGTACACCGCCTGCACTGCGCTTAGCCTATTCAAAGTGATCATCCACACCAGCATAGGGGCGAGCATTCACTCGTTTGCAGACTACCACATGCGGGAGGGTGCCAAGACCGACGACGATTCCGGACTGGGACGCGCATGGACGATTATCGGAATCACCCTGTGCGCGATGCTGTTCATGTATCTGTCTTGGGTTGCCCGCCGGGCCGTGGATGAGCTGGATGAAGAAGACGATTGCGCGGTTCTCGGGGGACGTGCCGGGCGCGGTCCCGTGACGCGCAGCTTAGCGCCAGTGCGGGGCAGGCGAGAACTCGATGAGGAAGCGGTTGCGTTTCTCTCACCCGCCGCCATGGATGAGTCGGACGAATTCGTGAACGGCAATGGACGATCCAGGGAGACTGAAATGGCTGAAGTGAGCTCATTTAATTTATCCGATTCCAGGCTGTAATCTAATGGGCACGTTGACCCCCTTGTATTCTGCTCAACAGTCGCCTTTCCGGGAACGAAGTTACCCGCCAACCGAGATTCACCCGCCGCCTAACTCTCGGGCGTACGGCGGCGGTAGCTAGTCGGGGGCTCGAGCTTATTTTCCTTTATATCTTTCGAGGATTTGATCACGGACTTGGTGCCCACCTTGGCAGGCGTCGCAAAATTGTATTTACACCAACCTACAGTACCCCCAACAATGGTTAGTTAGCTGCAAACGGGCGTCCTCGGGACATGACATGCAATCGCCGCGAATCCTGCAAGAACCGCCGACGAATAGGTTCTTTCCCATCAGTGACTGATTGACCCTTGTATGCGTGCACCGTGCGTATGCTTATCTCTTCAGGCCTGGGCAGAGCTACCGCCGGGGCGGGCACTGTGTGCTGGCGCATGGCCCCCGTGCAAGAAACATGATCCGAGG
Source organism: Ceratobasidium sp. 414 (assembly GCA_019616945.1). Lineage (NCBI taxonomy): Eukaryota > Fungi > Basidiomycota > Agaricomycetes > Cantharellales > Ceratobasidiaceae > Ceratobasidium > Ceratobasidium sp. 414. The sequence goes on from WSTK01000493.1 coordinate 11,825, forward strand.
GCAAGTCTAGGGGGTGCACCTCCCATTCTCGGTGTGTTCTTCCTAGATGCCCTTGATTAGAACACGCACAATGCGCTCCTTCATTCTTCCTTGACCCCCTTTCCCCACTCGCTCGTCTGCTGGCACATGTGAATCCCTCGACGGCCGTGAGCGGGTGCCCCCGTCGACAAGCCCCACGTGTATCGCTGGAGAGGTCCACCTAGACTATATGCGCCGCCCGGTCAGATTCGTCCGTCGAACCATCTCGGCAATAAGGTCTTGTCAGCAATAGAAGGGCAGCTGCCCACACGCAGCACCGGGTGGTGAGGTAAGCCTGTGCGGTGTGGGTGTATCTGCCCCGAAAGCCCCGAGGTGGCCAAGGATCGTACCACACGACCGCCGCCAGTCGAGTGGAGACGGCTGTGGAGACTGAGGCACGGTCAACCAAATGGATAGCTTTTTTTCGAGCCGGCGCAGCATGGGGGGCAAATAGCGACCTCGGTATTGCCGGAGCGTTCACTCCCGGTGGACCTAGCGACCGTTCTTATTCCTTTACATTCCCTGTTTTTGTTAGCAACAGGATCCACGAGACGACCAACAAAAGGCGACCGTGTGCAACTAATCAAAAGAAGCGCACCAGATCCCTCGCTTCGTACCGAGACCGAGAGCGTCATCCAGCCACTATCCGGTTCGCAGTCGGGATTCTTCTAGCGTGAGGCTGGCTTTGTGTTTGCACACCGCTGTCCATCAGGCTTTCATTTAGTAGAAGACCGCTTGCCCGATGTTTTTTAGAACAAAAAGCAAGCAAGATCAACGATCAACATACGTCTTTGTGGTGGCAAACCCGACAGCCGGACGGATCATGGGGCTGAGCGAGACCGACTCGTCGGATGTACAGAGCTGAAACCCAGGTGCACAAGCGCATACAGCGAGACAATACGACTCGGCAGGACCCGTCCTGCCACTCCACTACGCACAGACCATGGGTTTCAGTTTGGCTCCATAGTCGGTTCAGCGAGCAGAATAGGAAAAAGTTGACCAAGGATTGGCAAGTGATCTCCCCGTTTGGCAATTCATTTGCGCCGGCGGAGGTTAGGCTGAGAGCATGGGGTTGATTCATACGCAAGAGACATACAAGATATAGCGCATATCACATCTATTCTGATCTCACTCAACAGAGGGGGTAAACTAGAGAGAAGAGAAAAGAAAAAAGTAGGAAAGCAGATGACAAATTTACACGTATTGGCACATGGATAGAAAGCAAAAAAGACGAGCAGCACAAAGGAAGGTCGAACCCGAAAGAGAGATCAAAACGCCATAACGACTTAGCATGTATGTACGGCGGGAAAACGAAGGGGCGGGGGTATGGCAAAGAATAGTCACAGAGAAGGGGGCAAATAAAACCGAGTCCCATCCAGAGTCTGCCAAAGAGGAAATATACACAAAGTTGGGCGGGACGTTCAGGTGCGAACAAAACATTTTAGGTGAGCATGTCGGGTCATCCAGGGTCGGCACGGTGGGCAAAAGAGAGGGTATAAGCCGTCGCGTGTACTTTTGGGGACCGGTCGTTTAAGCATGGATAGGTGGCTTGCCCCCGTCGGTCATCCCAAAAAAGCCGAGGTCGGCGGATGAGACTGATTGTTCAAAACTGCAGGTCAGCTGGATGAGCTAGACATGAGCAAAAGATTTCCCAGAAAGATTGGTAAACAGCCGGAAAAACGCAAGGAAAGACGGACTGCTAAAAAAAGACGAAATGAGCTACTCACACCGCGACATGTCCTCCGAGGCTCCAAATGGCGCCGACGGACCGTGCCCGCTAGCCGGCGGCGTCGTCGCAATTCCACCGTCGTCGATCCCGGGAGGGGTGTTTAGAGCCGAGTTTGAAGCCGGCGAATGGCCAGACATGGTTGAAGTCGACGTGCCCGGACGCACCACACGCTGGCCCATCCACTCGCCATTGTCAACGCCCGCACCCGACGCCGAGTACGCAAACTCGGCGGGTGCAGGAGCGCCGTGGAACGAGCCATAGGGCTCCGCCATGCTGCGACTTCGTTGTGGGCCCATATGATCGGCATCGGGAGCAGTTCCAGGCCTGGAGCCCGCCTCGGAATCGTAGGGACTGTATGGGCTCGGATAAGGGCTGACCTGGCTGTGCCTTCGCGGTCGGCCGTTGCGAATGCTCAACGAGCTGGCGCCCTTGCTCGACCCTGGTCGCACGCCGCTGGCAGAGGTGGGTGTGAGCGGTCTGCCCGAATCGTCACGGGCGCCGGCGGTGGGCCGGAGGGCAAAAGGGTTTTGGTCGCCTTCATATCCGCCGCCGATCGACGATACGGATGACGCAACGCTGTAGCCAGTGTTCGGCCGACTGTCGGGCGAGCCGTGGCCAAAACCACCCGAGCTGGGCGGGCGGGCGTAGGATCCCGAGTTGGCGGACGGGTTGAGAAGCGACGAGAGGCTGCCAGAGTGGCCGGACGCGAGCGACGAGGCCGGCGGGAGGAAGGACCAGGTGTCGGCACCGCTCCCGGGGGCGCCGGTGCCATAGCCGGGATACTGGAAAGCGGTCGAATCGCGCAGAACCGGGAGCTGCTGGGCCGAGTGAGGCGGAGGGTACTGGTTCGAATGGCCATACGGGGCGTGTGGGTCGTCGAGATGGCGATAGGAGCTGTAGCCGTGTTCGCCCGGGACGGTGAGAGGGGGGAGGCTGTTGGCATAGGTCCCGCCACCCCACTTCTGGGGGGGCGCCACGTTGTGGTAGTACGACTGGGGTTGGCTTGCGGGCTGGATGTGGGCTGTTCCGGCAAAGCCAAATGGCAGCGAGGGCGTGGAGAAACCGCGGGGACGAGGCTTGCCTTGCATGCCGAGGCCCATGTGGGACGACGGGACGGTGAGGCCCGGGGCAAGAGAGCCGGGGCCGACGCGCGACATGTCGAGCTGGTCGCGCTTCCTGGGCTTGGGGAGGCGGGGCGGGACGCGCCGCTTGAAGTTTGCGACGACCTCAGGGGGCGAGTTTCGGTTGAGCGTGGGGTGGGCTAGATATGATGTCAGAGCGGAATCGATGCGGGGCGGACAAGACATACACCATGTGCTCGCATCTGGGTCGTCGATGGCCGGATCGACGTTGCGGAGGTTCACTTTTCGCATAAAGCCGTAGATCTGGAGAGCGAGAATGAGAGATCGAGCACGGAGAGCGACGGGCGACGCACATTGAGCTGCCGTGAAAAGCTCGCAAAACGCGACTGGCGGTAGATGCTGGGCAATACATGCAGCGCGAGCTGCTCGGGGCGCTCGACGATGATCTGCTCGCCGGCGGCGTCCCAGCGGATCATCGAGTGGTACTCGGGACGTTCGAGCAGCCTGGGGAGAGATGAGCGGGGAAGCAGGAAAAGCACAACGACCTACGCGTAGAGCTTGGTGAGAAACGTCGCCTGGGGCTTGGTCTCGAGCTTCTGGGGGTCGGACTTGGGCGGGGTCGCGTCGCCATCGTCGTGGTCGTCGGGCGAGGCCGAGTGGGCGGGCTGGACGGGGGGGAGCGAGGGCGGATAGATCTGCTGCTGGGAGGGCGAGTAGGAGGTCATGGTGCTGGGGTAGGGAAAGACGTCTGCCATGCGACGCACGTGACGTGCTGGGGGAAGAGGTTGGCAGGGGGAGAAGAACGATCGCCAGAAGAGGCGGGAACCCTCCATATATTCAGGCGCCGACGCGGACAGCGGGACCCGGGACGCACGGTGGCCGGGGGGCGTCGGCGGAGGACCAGCACCAGTCCCCCGGGCCAGGGTCCATCCGTGGATCCGCCGCTTCGGCCCACCCCCGTTTCGCGTTACGGCACTGCATTCCATCACGTGACCCTGTGATGTGCGCGCCCATTTCGCTGCCTATGCGCACTCCGGGGTCCGTTGCTACGCGGTCCGGGTCGCGCGATAACGCCGGCGTGCCCACCGTCGACCGTGTCCCGCTCGACATCGCGCACGATCTTCGCGAAGCCAGAGGCACCCGAACAATCGACTGCCTGCGCTCTTCTCCAACATCCTGTCAACTAGTGATCGTTCGCCCCGTGCTTATTTCGCATCAAATAGAAAACTAATCGCTATCACATCACAACACGAGGCGCAATTACGCAGCCGCATAAACAAACCCCCACCCCCGTCTCTACGATCGTCGTCCAACCGCCATCTCATCTCGTCCTCTATCACGCTCCGTGCAGAGCCTATGCAGGACCCCCCGCACCGCCTATACTCGCCAGATGCGGACCTGGCGCCAGGCGTCTAGCCCCTATGTGGGGAACGAATTCCTGGGCCTGGGTTCGCGGCTGTCTATTTTCTGTGTCTGGGCGCATACAGCCTGCAATGCGCGATGTCCCGGGTTCGCACGGGCCTCGCGACGTGGCACCTGCTCAGGTAGCACGAAAAGCGGCCCACTCGGTGACACCGACAGTGGCTGCGGCAGACGGCCACAGATCACACATACGGAGCACCGTCGGCAATTGTTTTTGCTGGGTGGACCGCCAAAAACGCGCGGGGGCGATGACGAAACACTCGCTTTTGCGTGTGTACCGATACAAGCGACAAACCGGAGATACACACACAATCCGAGACCTGCCTGCGCGCGAGTCTCTGCTCCATACGTCCACACTTGCCCGTTCCGCAGATCGACAGCCTGATCTTCCATTTCCGCGTGTCCGGCTCTTGTCTTCTGGGGTGTTCTCGCAGAAAAAACCCACCCTTGGCGCTAGACACTGGCACGTGCACGCATCTAGTCGGCCATGCTTGGTCACTGTTTGTGCCACCGACTCTTTGCCTGGTCGTCTTATGAATCCACTCTTGCGCGTCGCTTGCGGTGGATATTGCACCTGCGCCCGCACTCTGACAACTGCGACAAACCTCGGAACCGTCTCGTCTAGCATGCTGCTCGTGCTCTGCGCCTCTTGCCCACCGCCGAGCTCGCCTGAGGCTTGACACTGAAATGATCACCAAGCAAGAACAGAGAATGCGGGCGTCGTTTCTGCCGTACGCGCGTACGGCAGCGGCCGAACCACTGGGGTATCAACCGTTAACACCACCCCGCCTTTTTGCATTTTGGAACCCGAGCCTGGCTGAACCTGAAGCCTTGCTGTTTGTCACAGGGGGGCAGCGCCTGGTCGATATAGAGTAACAGACTCCGTTGGTCTGGGGGCGTTGGGTGTCCAGCCCAAGAAGGAATCCTGGTGGAAGAATCCCGGGAACCCTCGAGTATTGCGCTGCTCGGCAACCTTGTAATGCATGCAAGCCAGGAAATATGCCCATCTCCGCGGGACTAGGGGCGTGCTCACTCGGGATCTGCTCGTCTCAATCGAACGACTCGCGAATCGAGCAATCATGTGTGTTTGGTCCTTTACTGCCTGCTCGCGCTTTCATCACGCTCTTTTTTCACTTGCAGGCTGTCTCCTAGAGACACGCGCACGCACGCGCATGTGCTCTCGAGCGGCACGAAGCAAGGGTCATCCCGTCATCGTCGACGCAGTCTAATTCTGTCCTCCCTCTTTCCCATCTCGCGGACTTGTCACTCAATCCAGCCGCCTTCTCAAACCGCCGACAATCCAGCAAAAGCCGGAAGCTCCGCTCACCCAAGCATTACGCGTGATAGACTATCATTCAGTCCTACGAGCGAGGACCGAGCGCACACGGTTACGGCAGGGCCCTGCCCCCAAACCGGGCCTCGCCCATCTCCTTCACCCGCATCCCACCCGGCGTAAACACGGTCAGTCGTATCGTCCAGTGTGCGTCTCCCCCACCGTTGTGCACATCAGTCGAGGTGCGTGTTCAGCTCTGCTACGCCCGAGAACGGCAGTCTCTCGTACGCCCCCGCATGGCTCAACGTCTCCACTCCCTCCCCCCCCACTGTACACGCCCCCATCGAGCAGCGACTGGGCGTATTGGTTGGCCGGACTGTGGGAAGATTGCCTCAAACGCTTTTTTGCGGATCACCACACCTCCCGAACAGACCGACGATCATTGAAATGGCGAGGCTTTGCCTCAAAGCGTCGACTGTCAATCGATCTTTCAGACGAGTCAAATGGCAATGTCCGATCGCCCAGAAGCCCGCACACACTCCGAGTCTTATCCTGTGCGCGTGGCGTCGACGCCCACGAACTCGAGGGGCAAACACATACGATAGCGCAACCCGGAACCATATGTACTTCACATGAATGCAATATTGAACGAGGTAATATGAAAAAAGATACGGCAAAGCAAGATAGAGTATGTAACATAAAAACATCACCAGGACCAGCATAGCGTCTTGAAAGTGGGGAATAAAATCAAGAAACAGATATACAACTCAGTTTTCACCGTCATAGTGAAGCGTCACGCTCGAGAAACCGGTAAAGGGGTCGTCCATCGGGTTCGGCGGCTCCATCCCGTCCTCTGCAGTGAACAGCCCGGGCGTAGTCGGGACAGGCGAGGCGGGAACCGGCACCGTGCGCTTCGAGCCGTCCAAGTCGAGTGATGATGACTCTTTCATATTCCGGAAGTTGACAGCATCAATCCCACGCGAGACCGCGGGCTGAATCTGAAAAAAGCCGAGCGTGTCAGTGCTAGCTAATTAGTCGCAGCCAAACAACGAACCGGAGGACGCTGGTTCCGCAACAGACCCCAGTTGAGCTTTGCGAACCACTTGTGTTGCTTCACCTCACTCGCCCCGCTCTGACTTCCCAGCCGGGTGACTTCGTTCTTGTCCAACAGACGCACGACAATATCTCGCCCTTGACTGAAAAAAAATTGGCTGGTGGCCAAGGTTGAGTTTGATGCAACTCACGGTGATATTCTAACATTCTCTGGGTATGCTACCGGAAGCTTCATCACGTTCTGGAAGGTTGCATTTCGGTTAGAACCCTTGAATGGCGTTGTTGCGCACTAGAGCTGGGCGTTAATAATAGAACAACAAAATACAAGCAAGTACTAACAATCATCTCGTAAATTAGGATGCCGAGTGTCCACCAGTCAACGGCTGAGGTATGTCCGCTGTTCTCAATGACCTCGGGAGCAATGTATTCTGTCCAAAATCAGTCGAGGTAGTAGATCATCGTGAGAAGGTACACACCCTCAGTACCAACGAAGGAATTGGTTCTCAAGTTGGCCGTGCACGATTTCGTATCGACTAATGGGACCTAAACGCCGAAGTCAGCACATATCAACACTCGGCGAAAACGCAACATACGCCATTGGGTTCGAGCTGCATGATTGTTGCCGCTCGGCCACCCGGCGAACCAGACTGTTTGGCCAAGTCGAAATCAGACAACATGATGTGTCCGGATTGGTGCAGAAGAATGTCTAGAGTTGGAATGAGCAAAAGACACTCATCAGGACCATGTGAATACGCACTTTCGGGCTTGAGGTCGCGGTAGATGAAACCCATGAGGTGCAGGTATTCTAGTGCGGCGGTGACCTCTGCAGCATAGAACCTGGCATCGTCCTCGGATAGGCACTTGCCCGGCCGGGTTTGCAACGCACGGAAGAACTCGCCCCCGGCACAGTACTAAAGGGTCAGATCAGAAAAACGGGCCCCGAGCGATTCTCGCATAGAGCGTACCTCCATACAAAAGTACAAGTAATCATCTGATTGGAACGAGTGATAGAGCGTGACGATGAAGGGGTGGTTGGCTGTCGCCAGGATCTCCTGCTCAGCAAGCGCGCGCTTGATTTTCTTCCGTGCGATCATCTCCTTCTTGGACAGCACTAGCCGAAAAGGGCCATTGATACACGAGGCATGGAGTTGATAAAATGCCACGGACCTTTCATGGCAAACAGCTTATCCGTCTTTTTCTCCCGTACAAGGTAGACCTTTCCGACATCACCCCTACCCAACAGCTTGATCTTTTGGAAGCTGCTTGGAGAGACCTCGACCTGATTTGGGATAGGCCTGTCAGCAAGGCCGCATAATTATTGACGACTGAATGGGCTTACTGATCGAATCTTGATTGAATTACTGGAGTATGTTCTCCTGAATTGTGCTCGTCCCATGCCATCGTGCGTCTTGTCGTTGGGGGACAGGTTTTTCTGCTTGCCATTAACCGAGGCGGACATGGCCCGCGACGCCCGGGTCGCAAACGAGCGCGAAGATGGAGGTCGAGAAGTATCAGGAGTCCCGGGTCCCTTTTCCGTAGGTGTCATGGATCCAGACACGAACTGGGGCACGGGCGGGATCGATGGGTCAAGCGCAGGCGACAGGAGGCCGTTGCGTGTTGTCGACCTGGTGCCCGTGTTGATGGAAAACAGGCCTTTTGCGTTCGGAGCCGAAGCCACACGCCGGATGAACCGCGATGCAGACGCGCCCATGCTTCGGGGGGAAAGCGGAGCATGTCGGGCCGATGGCGAGTTGGGCAGGGGAATGGACTGTTGGGACGAGTTGGCGGTGGTCGGTTTGGATGTCGAATCCACGCCGGCACCCCGGTGTTTGTCCTGTTTGCTTTGCGAATGTGCAACGCTTTTCAACGCATTCGAAGATGTGGAGCGGGAGACGCAGGGCGAGGTGGAAGGGGTCTGGGAGCCCCGGGGAGCCCGGGAGCCGCGGCGCTGAGCACGGTGGATACGTGTGCCGCCAGAGTCGCTAGAGCGGGTCTCGGAAGAGTTGTACGAGAAGCGGTCATCGTTCGGAGTCACAGGAACGATAGGAGAGGGAGAGGCACACCCGGCGTGCGTGTCAGAGGTGGGGGTGGGCGAGTTGATGGTCGGCGTGCCCACTGAGAGCGTAGTGTTGATCCCGAGGGACTGTGTCTCTATGCCAAGAATCGGCGACGCCAGCGGGTCCTTTTCTTTTTTCGCCTTTTCGTTTATCTTGAACATGCCCTTGAGGTTCAGAAAAGACGAGGAGTGGGATATGGTCTTGGGCGACCGCAGGACAGCGTCGTTGCCGGGGGCCATGGTGGGGGTGCAGCAAAAAACAAAAAGAAAGCAAGTGTAGATCCAGAGAGAGTAGTTGGAGTAAGTTGTGGTGTCTAAAAGGAAGAAAGGGACGTCTGGCGCGAGGAAAAGAGCGCACGCTGCGAGAGCAAAGAACAAGGCGCTGTGGAGGCACGTTTTGTGGTTGTTGATTCTCAGGGTCCGATTTTCGGAATTCTGGTCCGCTTTTGGAAAATGCTCAAATGCCGCATTTACCAGGAAATACGGAACGTAAGAAGTAATTAAAGTGCGTCGATCTGAGCGCATTTGCTCGCAGCCGAAGAGAGCGGACCATGCTCGTTTAGCGCATTTCCGGAAGTCAGCTGCCTCTGTCTCGCCCATATCGTAGAGCTGGACGTGCTACCCAAAGTCGGCTTTACTTTTCCCTGTCCAATCCAACTCGACTTCCACCGTGGCCAACGTGGTATCACGTGATTGTCGGTCGGCATTTCCACACGTCCCGTTAGCCGCCCGCCCGTCGACTGTTTGCCACCACAAACCCGTTCACTCTGGTGCCCTAACCAAGGTAGGCCACTTGTCTTTCCAACTCTGCTCGCTCGCTCACCACTATGCTGTCAATCCTTACCGCGTCGTCCAGGACCGCGCCAGACCCAGCCTACTGATTTTTGCTGCCCCTCCCGCCTCGTTTCGCAATGTCAGAGATCGTATTCCCACCCACCGATACACCTGGCTTTCACGTAAACCCTGCCTCTGCTCTCCCTCGGAGATCTCGGGTACAAACCTTCCCTGCGGCAGGCAATGTCCCATACAACCCCCCTGAAAGCGGTCTCGCTCAGTCTCGCGCATCAGTGTCATCTGAATGGGGGACCTGGGACAGCGACATGTCAGCATCGATGACTTCTAGCGTCGGCCCATCTGGTTCTATGTACGGGTCGGGCTCTACTGCTGGCCGTCGCACGCCCGTACCGAGTCAAAGTCTAGTTCGGACGAGCGGTAAAATCCCGATGAGCTCAAGCTCAAAAATCATCCCATCCCGCCCTCCAGTACGACGAGAAGACGTATGGAGAGACATGCTGACATCGTCAAATGGGCGAGACAAGGCGTTTGTACGTCTAATTCGCTTGCCTACCACGTTTTCAGTAATAACGTTTCATCTCTAGAAACTTATCCAATACTCGATGAAAGTCTACCTTTTATTCCATCTCCGCACCCTCGCTCGCGTTCAAAAGGGGCCCAGACTGCAGATCGAGTCGCGACTGCGGCCGACGATCGCCGGCTTGTCTCTCGTTCGTAAATGCCTTATCCTGTTCAATTGGCTGGGGCCACTCCTACAAGTTGTCAATCCATCGTCTGTGCCATTCAGCGAGTCGGACCCACTCGCGTCCCGTGGTTCGCAAAAAGCCCGACCACTCCTCCACCGCTTCCTTCATGCACCACCTCCAGTCCTACTAGAGCTCTTCAACTCGTTCGCAGATGATGTCTGTACTCTGAGCCGGCTTGGTCTTGTTGGGAAAAAGGTTGGTCATCGAGCCGAGAAGCTGGCCAACTGGTTCTGGTTGTTAAGTACGCTGGCGGGTCTGGTGGAAGTTGGAGCAGATCGTAGTCTGGTCAAAAACATGATAGCAGAACGTAAGTTCATTAATTTCGCCAATACCACTCACAACTAATAATGTTTAAGATGAATCACGCCTATACAACGAACAAATGGAGGTCAACCCCAAACACGTACATGACAACGCCCTCGCTGCAATGGAGCAGGACGAAGACGACCTAGGGACCCTCAAAAGCAGGTACAAGTGGCTACAAGTGTCTCGGATGAAGCTCCTTTGCGACCTAGTCTTTGTCTGTGAGTGGAACGAGTTTCACGTGTTCTAACCCCGCTTTAACGTTTGTTAAAATAGCCTATGACGTGTTCAAATTCCAAACAGTCCGTGAACCGGCCATGGCTTTATCTGGCTTGGCGTCCGCGGTGCTAAGGTGTGTACAAGCACTACTGGATCAACGGGGCGTATCTCCTGATCAACCATTCAGTTCGTCAAAGCTATACGATAAACACTTTGGCGCACTCTCGAAAAGCGATCAGCACTAGATTTGGGCCCCGTCCCCCTGCTTTGTTGTCTCTTGGCATTGATACACCGCTGTATGATCCCACCATCACCCCTAATCTCAATGGCAGTCTTTTCACGTTGAATGCGCGCTTGAGTAAGACAAAACGTGTTGCATTCATTTCCAGAGTGTATACCACGATCTCGCACTACGACCGTCATCTCCGCTTCCTCCTCCTCCTCCGCCGACGTTGGGGGAAGTAGGCACGAGCTTTGCACTCCTCAAACTCTCCAGTTCCTGCTCGAGCGTGGCGATCCGGGCTTTTGCGTCTACTACAAACTTTTCGTGTGAAAGCTGTGCTTGGGCGAGTTTTAATCCCTATAAATGCGATCAGACCTCCATGCTCTGATAGGCTGGATTCAAAAACGTACCATGTAAACCGCCGACGCGATTAGAAATACTGGGCCCATTGCCGGGACGGTGGCCCTGTACCAGGAGGCGTGTCTTGATGGCGGCGTTGAGGCTGATGAAGACATTTGTCTGATTCGTTGATGGATCATCGTAATTCCGCGCCGTTCTGATCGCGTTAAACTAGGTTGAGAATAGTAGGACGCTTCAGCGGAGAGATAACTTTACTCCGGACTTCTTTTGTGGAAAGAATGCTGATGATACGCTTCAAATAAGACCAAACCTTAGTCTCGTCAGTAGTACGGGCAACGGTAGAGATGCAACGGTGAAAACAACAATCAATAGGAAGACGCAGCGGGGAAAGTAGGAGGGGGGGAGTGTTTGTGCGCGTGTGGTCCTATAGACGTGGGAGCGAGTCACGTGCCCGACCGCAGAATAGTCTCCTCGGCGCTTAAACGCTATAGAGCCTCAACTCGACCTTGATGCTAAAAATATCGTTGTCCTGCTCTCCGGTCTCATTAGAAGTAAATTTGACTGGGTCGCTGGAAGGGTACCGAGTTCTATCTTCTCCCGGCTACTACGTGCAATACTCCGCCTCGATGTCCGCCTCGATGTCGTGCTCGGGAGATATATTGCTCCTTCACCCTCAGACCCACGCCCCGCTGCGCCAAGCACCCAGCATACGTGAAATGCCTTGGCATGCGTGGATCTATACTCTTCTTGACATCTCCGGTCTCTTCAACTGGAATGAATCTGCTCATCAGCTGCTGGAAGAGGGCTAGCAACACCCCTGTAAAATTGCCGCACCAATCGGCTAAGCAGCTCGCGACTTTACGCAGAGCAGCGAAGAGTTCACTTCCCCTGCCAAGCACAAGACATTATCACGGCCGACGAGGCTTTGGAGTCTTGGTCATGGTTTAAAAGATCATCGTGGATCGGGCATACTTGGATTGTGGTCGGTCACTCCCTCCCCCCTTTTGCTCACGCCCTCGTCAAATCCGAGTACTACGGACATCATGATATTTACGATTTACTCTGCACTTTTGTTGCTCGGCGCGGTGTCTGGGGTTAGTGCTCATGGTGCGTTTGATCACGCTAAATGCGCTCATGCGGTTTTCATCTGACCCTGCATTTCGTTTATTTCAGCGGCCTCTCCACTCGCTGTTGCCGTGGCTGTGGAACAGTTCAAAAACGCTAAAATCACACCGGTGAGATATGTCCACTCTGTTTACTTTCACGATTATTGATACCGAGACATCTTTTCAGGATGTCTTTTCAGGATTCAATCCGACTGAGGGCCCGCAATTCTTACGCCATGTAGGCTTTCGATCGAAAAAATAGTGATTTTAGCGCGAATTTTGACGTATCAGCCCCAGAAGCAGGGCAGAGACAC